>JAHWFP010272326.1:0-15019 GCA_023313725.1 Lithobius niger
GTCCATATGCCAGTAGTCTCAACACCAATCATGCCACAATCCAAGATAACTGTCCCTATGAAAGTAGTCTCAACACCAATCATGCCACAATCCAAGATGACTGTCCCTATGAAAGTAGTCTCAACACCCATCATGCCACAATCCAAGATGACTGCCTCTATGAAAGTAGTCTCAATCATGCCTCAATCCAAGTTGACTGCCCCTATGAAAGTAGTCTCAACACCAATTATGCCACAATCCAAGATGGCTGCCTCCATGAAAGCTGCATCAACACCTCTCCATGCCACGTTCCAAGCTGACTGATTCTACAAAAGCAGCCTCAGTAACATAAACATGTCTGATGCTGTTTTTTAGTCATTTGAAGTGAGTCACTGTATAGTATATCCTTGCCTTTTAACTTCTGAAGATATAATTCTCGTTGACTATAATAATTTTTGCTACGATTTTTGCGAGTGTCTTCATGTGAAAAGTTACTAGACTTCTCTCGCTGCCTGCAGCATCCACATTGCTCCAATGTGAAAAATATGAATTTACATCTATTTCAATCGACAGTAGTATAGCGACAGAAAAAAAACAGTCTAGATTTTCAAAGACTTCAAAATATCTGTCGGCAATTTCAACGACGTTTAACCCAAAACAACAACAACATCGTTCTTGGCCGCGCTCCAATTGTGCTTGAGAGGAAACCCATTTCATAGGAGGTAAAATTTCTCGCCCAACAACCGTCTGTTGTTTGTTTATTCATGATACTTATTCCCTTCTTCATCATCCGGTCTTCAAAACAGCTTCAGTCGTGTAACGCCACGATGGTGTTCGTCTTTCTCTGTCTCTCTGTCTGTCCTCCTGTCTGGCATTTAATTTGGAATGCCACGCTTCGTCAGGAAACGAGCAAAAACCCCTTAAATAACAAAAGCGCAGCCCAAATATGATTTACGATGCTGAAGAAAACTTTTGTTTAAAGCGAGACGACCTTTGACGAGGCAGTATTTCCTGCTTTATTATCTATACTCCTAGAAAAACTTGGCGCAGGCATGTGCATTTGTGTGTGTGCGTGTGTGCTTCGGCTCACTCGTCTTGTGCACACTTCGTCTTAAAAGTTTTTATTCAGGAAACTCAAGTGCCGTAGCTGAATGACGCAAATTTATACCATTGTTGTGGTCGTTGTTCAAGGACGGCCATCTGCTACAAGGTTGAGTAAAGATGAAGGAGTAAAGGAAGTGCCAAACGTTCGATCTTTTTTAGAAAACAAAAACGAACTCGTTTTAGGTAAGGCTTAGCAACCGAAGTCTCAACAGGATATGAACCCGAATAACCTTTCCTGTAACGAAGTTTAAGGATGTGTCCTCTGACTGACACACTCAGACAGATCATTTGACACAATAACATCTTTAATTTTCGACTCTATTTCGAGGCTTGATCACAAAATTCACACAGTTGTATGAATTTTGTGATCGAGAATCGAAATAGAGTCGAAAATTAAAGGTTTTATTGTGTCACATGACTTGATGGACTGTGTTAGTCAGGGGACACATCTTTAAACTTCGTTGCTCCGCCCGCAAAATAATTACGGATTGTGATTTCCTGTAAATTTTCTGATATCATAATGTCGCTGTAGTGTTTCGGTCCGTGTGACGTTTTGCTGCTGTATTCAAATGTCTTTATTCACTTTTTTTTTACACTGTTTACCTTTGAACACCATATGTAAGCTAACGTTTGGTATATCTTCTGCATCGCTTTATTGTTATTTGGCTAGCGTGTTTAGATTATTGAGTAATGTTTTTTTTTAACCTTATTGATAAAATTTAAAGCCAATTGGCTTTGAATTAACGAGAATTATTGTGTGCGCGGCATATCTTGAGTCCTGCAAGTATTTTATAATCGGCTACGTCTTCCTGGAGGAGGCGGCTTTAATGGACGGCCGCCATCATTTTTGTAACCATCTTGAATATCAGCAAGGTACTCTGCTACTAAAAACGTACAATCGATTATCTGTGTTCCTTCTGCAGCGAACTTAAGATAGGCCGCGGACACTATAGATACACCCATAGCCACATGAGGTACACTTGGCAAGTCGTCTCCTTTCCGTTTATCATCCTATTCTTTCGTTTTGTTTTTTACCGTTTGCCATCGTTGACAAACGGTAAAACACTAAACGAAGGATTAGGGTGATAAACAGAAAAGATATGACTCGCCAAGTTTGCGCTATGGGTGTGTTTGATTCTCGTTAATTCCAAGCTACTTGGCTTTAAATTTTATCAATATTAAAATAAAATAAAAACATTCCTCATTAGCTTAATCTAAACACAACGAAGCGCAAACTACCTACTTTGTTTAAGCACGAAAAAAAGTTTGAAAATTAGTCTCAAATTTGATCTACACTGTGCTAAATACCGACTTAGTACATTAAATGACTGTTTCTTCTCCCTTTTTTAAAACGCAGAGTTTTTTGTTTTTTTTTAGCGGTTGCAAGTTTTAATTTTATTTTCTTGTCTAATCGTTGATAACATTGGTTTCACGTGGACTAAACACTAAAGCAACATTGAGATACCTGAAATTTTACAGGAAATTAGGTCTATTATTTTGTAGCACGCTACTTCGTTCCGTTCCGTCACGTCACGTCGCAGGCCGTCAAATTTCTATTTGGATAAAAGAGCATGTAAATTTGAGGAGCCGCGTATACGGCTCCGTTCCGTTCCGTGATGACACGTCGGATGGCTAGATGTGTACGTACCTGCTGTCAGTCAACGGCCGTGGTCGTCCGTCAGGCGCCTGCGCACAACGCCTTTTCCCTACTAAATACAGATGTGAACCTATTTCAGTTCCTTTTTGGACTAAAATGTCTTCCTGACAGACCATAAAGAATTAATTCCCTATTTACTACGACTTTATATTACGTAATCAAGGTCACAACAAGTCCGTCATCATATGCATTTCCACTTTGGGCGAGATCAAATTTAAAAGCCCAGCGGAGCCCACTGAAACGGTACGTGACGGAAACAATGCGCGCTGCACCATGCGGTACCGTCAGTCGTCGGAACGGAACGGAGTAGAGTGCTACAAGCATGATGTGTGGCGCAGTGGCATCCAGGATCACTGCTGACGAAAAATAACAAATTGTGGGAGAGCTAACTAATTAGGCTGAAAAATTCTTCTAAGGGAAGCTGGGGAACTTTGGGGTTAAGTTAGGGTTAATAGGCTTAATAAAAATGCTAGTTTAGGTTGGGGGAAAATAGCCTAAGCAAAATTGGGCCTACTAAAGGCCTAAAAGTCAAAAATCTCCCTAACTAAGAGACCTAGCAGGGGTTGAGGGAGGACCAACCAGTTGGCTGGCCCGAAGGCTTTCTGATTGTCCATGCTGGACCCCTTGCTTAAATACGTTTTGGTAACCCCTGACAACCGCGAAATAGCCAGGGTATTATGGGTAATGGAAAGTTCTAGAATGTTCTAGAGGCAGGAACCAGAAACTAAATTACAAGACATAGATAATGTCCACCTATGTAAGAATAGACACCCAGGACTAAGATTATCCATTGGCCCCAGCAAACAAGCAAGTAAACAAGACTTGCGACAACTGCTTGTGACTCAGGTTGGCGCTAATGACCAAGCTGTCGACGCGCCATAAAGCCTCGCTTCCCCTCCCCGCTCCAAGTTCTCCCAGGCACTGATCTCTAACATCTTTCAATTCGTTGCGGGCGCTTCTTAGCTCTGCAGCGACCTCTTGGTTCTGATGCTTTATCCTAGTCACGTGACCGACTTTGCGAGAGAAAGGATAAAATAGGCGGCGCACGGTCTTGTGTCCCCCCTGAGGGTTGACTGCTTTTATCTTGAATCAACTAGATTAGGAAAGGAGACTCCATGCCACATGCCGACTGTGCCCTAACAAGAAGTGAATTGACGAAAGTGGAATACTTTCAAGAGATACGATATACGATGAAATTCGAATATTTTGAGTTAGGTTTAAATCCAAATCGTTAGGAAGATATGAGTTGTTTGCGCGCTTGTTTGTTTGTTTGTTTGTTTGCCTAAAACCAGCAAAATAATAGGCCGCTAATGAATTGGAGAATGGTCTCCAAAAGAAGGAAATTAACGCAGATTTCCAAAAGGCGCATTTTGTGCAATTTTGAGTACATTACTTGCTTCCCAAAACAAGCCCTGGACTATTAAAGTAAATATTGTGTATGCGGTTTATCTTGAGTCCTGCAAGTATTTTATGAGCGGCTACGTTTTCCTAGACGGGGCGGCATTAATCGACGGCCGCCATTGTTTTTGTAACCATCTCGGATATCAACAAGGCACTCTGCTACCAAAAACATACAATTGATTATCTGTGTCGTTCTGGGGCGAACTCAAGATAGGCCGCGGACACTATAGTTTCTTACGACCGCTCGAAGTTCATAGTGAACTAGTGTGTGCTTTAGAAGACAGGTGTACAATATAATAGTATACATGATACGAATAATGGGAAAATAATATTGAACATATTTGTTGACAAGTGCTAGTATGAATATAAATCCATAGGAGGCAACAGAAAAAAAAATCAACGTAACAGTTTAAATACTAAAAGAAATAATAATCACTAAATGTGCATTCAACATTTATGATACATAATAATTCTGGATCCCGGCTGAGCTGATAAAAGGAAAGTTAAAGGAAAGTTAAAGGAAACCCGGAAGGACAACAATCACTTTAATCGCTTCTCATTGTTTTCGTGCACGTGTAATGTCTTATTTATTTTATTTATTTATTATACTTACAGGAGTCTAACAGCCCACACGCTATGCACTCCTACACTCCTACGTGTAATGTCTTTGCTACGGTGCCTAACAATTCCTAGTGCACGTGCTAACGATTGAAAACTATCGTCCAAACCGTTGATTGTTGATGGGTAAAATAAAAGAATCCATTCCGGGTGTTGCAGACATAGGCCTTAGGGCTTCGTCGGGCAGATGACCGGGTGCGGTTAACGCTCGCTAAAACCCTTTGACCCTTTGAAAGAATCCATGTTTCAGCTAAATGCGTATAGTTTTAAATCAAACTAAGCTAAGTTGTTAATTTCGAGGCCATTGGCAGCTAGAAACGATGCAATGGCCTATTTAATTCGTATATGAAGACTTTCAGAGCTGAGCTGAATTGTTTCAAAGTGGACAACAACAATCACTGCTGAGCACGAGGCTGATCATTGCTATCTTGCAAAGTTGTCGTTTACAATCAAAGATGATGGTTCAGCGATCACATTCTTTAAACGGTGCATCCTGTGATTTCAGCCACTGGATGCGCAGATTCAGTGACTGAGGCCAACAAAAATCACCGTTTGTCAGCCAGTGTGCGCAAAAATTGGAATGAATAAAGTGTTTCTTAGCCAGTGTGTGCGAAAATGGGAGTGGGAGTGGGGAGTTAGGAATGGGAGTGGGGAGTAGGGAGTTGGGAGTAGGAGTGGGGAGTGGGAGTGGGGAGTGGGAGTGGGGAGTGGGAGTGGGGGGCCAGGAGGGGGGGGAATGGGCCTGTAAACTTAATTCATGACCGGCCCCGTGCGTAGCACGGGCTTCCTCTAATATATATATACATACATGCATGTATACACATACACATACCGCCGAGTATGATAAAAAGCTGCCAGTTAAAATTCAGCTCGAGAATTGTTACTAGTAGAAACGTGGGATGCAATTTCCTGTAACTGCCCCTTCCCCAAAGTTGTTTTTTTCACCGCTGAGCTCATGTGCCATGAGTGAAGCTTAACTCTCCTAATTCTCCAATGGCGTACCGCAAACTGAGTCAATTTGACCGCACAAATTATCGCTGTTCTTCACCATCACATTGGTGAAAATTAACGCACGAGCTCGTGTTTGTGAAGTCAACAAACAGTAGTTGTTTGAGTGGTTGAGTGGTTTTCTTATATCTTTAATTATTAACTGTGTTGAATCTTAAGTCATCTGACGCTAATACTTGTTTATTGGACGTTTTAGAAGCAGAATAAAAGAAATCCACTAAGAACCAAACCGGGGATTCGAACCATGGAATCTCCGATCGTGACAGGGGCACCAAAGAGGCTAGAATAGGTCCCATATCTACCGAAGAAGCCTGGTGGACTCTCAACACTGCTCTGGCAGCACACAGCATGCCAGGGTCTCCTAACAGTGTAGTTTTTAGGCAAATAGGATTAGATTCATGACCACCGTTTCGCATATTTATTAACATTTGCTAACCCCTTTACCAATCCGTATTTCTTATATTTGCCAACGTGATCGTTTGAAGCAAACAAAGCAAACAGTGTGCATTAAAGACTGTCCTTGTGAGGATACACAATACACTAGTCTGAGAAAGAAGGAAAATAGAACTGTCCCGACTGGGACTCGAACCCAGTGGTTAGAGCGCCCGGCTAGTAAACGGTAAACGGGTAGTCCTGGGTTCGAGTCCCAGTCGGGGCAGTTGTCTTTTCTTTCTTTCTTGGACTAGTGTATTGTGTATCATCACAAGGCCAGTCTTTAATGCACACTGTTTGTTTCGTTTACCCTTTACCTTGTGATTTCTTTATTTATATCTTTGTTTGAAGCAGTTCTATTTGTAGCTGTAAATGTTTAATTCAATTTTATTTCGGCAGGTAACACCTAAATCTTTTACTTCAACCAATTAGGTTAATTTACGTATTTAATTATTTTCGGTTTTAATATCAAAACAGTTATATCAATGAGTTTCTTCCAAGAAAGTCAACTTTGGAAGAGAGCACCCAGAGTAGCAGTGACAGTGAGCAGGAAAGCATCCACAACAACCAGGAATGCTGACCAAAGGCCCACTGTGAAGCAGCAGGACTTGAAGAAAATTCAAATGTGGGCAGACGAAAAGTTCGTTGGAAGGAGAGGAGTTCTCTGGACCAGTGGTTCCCAACCTTTTTTCAAACCGCGACCCCCCCCCTAAAAAATTTGTTTTTCCGCAACCCCACCCCGAAAGTAAATTCCTTCGTCCGTCGGTTTCCCAACTAGGGGGTCTGGGGGAGCGTTGTGAGCTCCCCCAGCGGGGTCCGGGGCAGAGTCCCGGGAAGCCAACGCTTTTTTTTTTGCATTTTAAGCATTTTAAACGTTGTCATTTGCTTATATAAAAAAAAATCCCTCGTTTTTTATAGAATTATAAAATGTACATTATAACAGATAATCATTATTAATTATCACATAAAATAAGAAATATCATTTACATTTACATTATCAGAACTTCCGAAGTATCATAATTATCATTAATGAGATGGTTGTAGTTATTTTTTTGGACACTAGTTCACGAAAGTTTGGCTCAATATCACTGAAAAGATTTTTTTAAAGAATTTTTCCCCTGCTTATATCGCAACCCCGAAGAGGTCGCCCGCAACCCCATTTGAGGTCCCGACCCATAGGTTGATAACCACTGCTCTGAACCATAGCCTGAGGAAGACTATTACCAAAAACAGACGAAAATTCTCCAGTTTTCAGCATTGAAAAGTGAACTTTTTGGTCGGGCGTAAGTTGTACTTTTTATCATGAACAACAACCGTAGTAAAACGACCAAATTATCGGTTTTTGCCAATTCATATTTTTTTTCACGCAATCTCTTCCGGGCTTGACTTGTCCTAGATATTTATTTATTGCTATTATAATTGTGCAGCCTATAGTAGTCCGCGGCCTATCTTGAGTTCTCCGCAGAACGAACACAGATAATCCATTGTACATTTTCAGTAGCAGAGTGCCTTGTTGATATCCAAGAAGGTTACAAAAACAATGGGGGCCATCGATTAAATCCACCTCATCCAGGAAGACGTAGCCGCTCACAAAATACTTGCAGGACTCAAGTACGCCGCGCATACAATAGCTGACGTTTTCAAAGTTATACTACAGTACGCTTAAAAATGCAAGCAGCATGAGTAAAGACTATTAACTTATTGAGAATTCAGTAGTTAATAAAACTTCCCCAACAAAATAAATTCAGTGAGTGGGTCAGATTGGGTTTGTTGGATGACAATGAAAACAGTATAGGTTCGATTGTATGAAATTCCACTGGCGAATGGTCGATTGCTCACGTATGTTCAAATCAATTCAGTTGTGCAGCACTGTCGATAATATAACCCATCCAATGTATGTTAAAATTATTGAAAAAATAAAGTTGGATTAACAATATTTGGCCTTGTAATAAATGCCTTTTAAAACGAAAATGTTTTAATATTTTGTTGCAGTACGTGAACGCAGAGCCCTTTTAAATTTTCATCACGTTCATTACTGCAGTTTTACTTTATAATGCGTTAAACAAGACTTCAAACTCTTTAGGGACTGGTCATTATTTATGGCTGGAAAGGGGGGGGGGGGGGGGGGTGACCCGAGGAAATAAAAATGTGACCACCAAATTTTCGACGACCTCCATCAAAACCCTGCAAAAATCTTGGTTCCCCCAACTCAAGATCCAAAAAGAATATGACCCTCCCCCCGATAAAAATGCGTTTTCCGCATGCCTCTTTAGACTGTTGTCTGCATATGATTTCCTGTAGTCAAATTAAGTAAGTATATAGCACTCAACATCGATAGGCGTAAGGAAAACGTACCTCATTTTTAACGAAAGGACAAGATTAAATTAAAAATGTTCTATAAAACACCGATGTTCCTTACACCCATTTTGCGTCGAATTTCAAGAAGTATGATGTACGCATTATTTGCACTCCTAACATAGTCAGCACCTTTTTCATATTATTTTAAGCAACATCTGTTGCCATCTATTGATTTGTAATTATTTTCTTCGTTGGTTTTGTGTTGCACACGAGTTAACTCTGCAACACAGATTTACACTCTCACAATTTCGTTGCCATTGTAGCTATTGAAATGCTTTGGAGTGCAATAAACTTACTTGCTTACCTGACAGATGGAAGAAGACAAGAAACCAAGAAGCAAAGCTTTTCTGGAAAAATTATTGAAAAAAAGTACACCAGGCAGTGCTGATACTGACAGCTTCAAAACCCTATAAACACTCACATCACGGGGAGTTGGAGGGCCCAGAAAATGGGGCAATTTTAGAAATTCGGACCGCTGAAAGTGTCATTTTCTAGGTACAAATGTGAATTTTTTGTCCAGCTTGGCCGGTGGTTTTTTTGTGCGACTCCCTTAACGGGGCTTAAAAAATTCATAACCTTCCTGGAATAGGTCAAAAATTCCATATTATGCCCCCCCCCCCCCCCACCTCTGCGGTAAATAATGACCGGTCCTTTACAAGACAGAACATAATAAAACCGTGTTTAACATGATGTGCGAGTCAGTGCTTCCAGCCCATGTGAGCAACGGCTATCAAAACGTTGAAGGAGCTTCGTTGGCTCAAACCTAACAGGGATTACAATGTTTAGGTACAGTAAAATACAGCCAGGCGCATCCACGAAATTAGCGCTGTCGACTGATTTGTGCGTCTATAAATGAAGCGAATGCATCTGGAGCTTCTCTCTTGCTGTTAACGCAATTTCCGGGTAAAATTTCCCGGTGTTGCTCCGCTGGGCTCGAGGAGTAAACGCCGTTAAAACGCCATTTGGTACTTTATGATTGCGATGTAATGGCATATGAAGCAAAGTCTGAAAGAGAGCCCTCTTCACAAAACGTTATTTCTATCATAATTTGGTGCCCGGGCATTAAAACTTTATGTATTGAACAGAAGAGTTCCTATATACCTCGCGGATAGTTATACCCCCGTAAATAACACCATTTCCACCTCGTGGCCCCTGTTTTTTTCTTTCTATTTTGCTGCCACAAGCCGGCCCTCTCAATTCCCCAGAGCTATTCAACGCTTCGTTCCCCTGTATCTTTAAATCACAACCCCCCCCCCTCCCCCTCCTCCCCTTCTACCAACATAAAACTCTTCTTCAAAATTTAGGGATTCTTACGTCTTCTACATGTGGATTTTTCAGGCTGTAAATAATGAATCTATAACTCACTTGAAGATCGTAATTTGAAATATAGCTAAAAAATGCACATAAATAAACAGTCACGACACATCCGTCTCAACTCGGTGTCATTATCAAGTCATAAAAGGGTAAAAACATTAAAAAAAAACAGCAAATGTTTTTATGTTTTGATGTTTTAAGGTTTTCACCTTTTATCACTTGATAACGGTCTCGAGTTGAGAATGAAACGTTGCTACTGCGAGAAATAGAGCAGGGACATTCACGCCGTACTGGAGACGAGGCTGATCCCTGATTTCCCCTGACTTCAATATCCCTGACCAAAATACTTGCACTTTTTTTTCTTTTTAATTGCACAATCAACTGCTCACTCTGCATGAAGGCCTCGTATCATAAACTACATCGGTATGGCAGCTGCACATTTTCTCAAATTTTTTTTAATTATTTAAAAAATGGAACAAGAAAGTAATAGCAAAGGGAATGCAATTTACCAGACCACACGATTCATTCTAAAAACGAAACTCTAAAAATGAAAAAAAGGGTTCATAAAAACTGTTCTAAAAAAAAGCTCATTTTTAAAACGATTATCCCTGACTATCACTGCCTTTTTACCAATTTTACGTTTTTTCCCTGACCGTATTTCATATCCCTTACCCTCCATAACTATCACTGCCTTTTTACCAATTTACAATTTTTCCCTAACCGTATTTCATATCCCTGACCCTCCATAACTATCACTGCCTTTTACCAATTTACATTTTTTCCCTGACCGTATTTCATATCCCTGACTCTCCATAACTATCACTGTCTTTTTACCCATTTACATTTTTTCCCTGACCGTATTTCATATCCCTGACCCTCCATAACTATCACTGCCTTTTTACCAATTTACACTTTTTCCCTGACCGTATTTCATATCCCTGACTCTCCATAACTATCACTGCCTTTTTACCAATTTACATTTTTTCCCTGACCGTATTTCATATCACTGACTCTCCATAACTATCACTGCCTTTTTACCAATTTACATTTTTTCCCTGACCGTATTTGATATCCCTGACCCTCCATAACTATCACTGCCTTTTTACCAATTTACATTTTTTCCCTGATCGTATTTCATATCCCTGACCCTCCATAACTATCACTGCCTTTTTACCCATTTACATTTTTTCCCTGACCGTATTTCATATCACTGACTCTCCATAACTATCACTGCCTTTTTACCAATTTACATTTTTTCCCTGACCGTATTTGATATCCCTGACCCTCCATAACTATCACTGCCTTTTTACCAATTTACATTTTTTCCTGACCGTATTTCATATCCCTGACACTCCATAACTATCACTGCCTTTTTACCAATTTACATTTTTTCCCTGACTGTATTTCATATCCCTGACACTCCATAACTATCACTGCCTTTTTACCAAATTACATTTTTTGCCTGACCGTATTTCATATCCCTGACCCTCCATAACTATCGCCGCCTTTTTACCAATTTACATTTTTTCCCTGACCGTATTTCATATCCCTGACTCTCCATAACTATCACCGCCTTTTTACCAATTTACATTTTTTCCCTGACCATATTTCATATTCCTGACCCTCCATAACTATCACTGCCTTTTTACCCATTTACATTTTTTCCCTGACCGTATTTCATATCCCTGACCCTCCATAACTATCACTGCCTTTTTACCAATTTACACTTTTTCCCTGACCGTATTTCATATCCCTGACTCTCCATAACTATCACCGCCTTTTTACCAATTTACATTTTTTCCCTGACCGTATTTCATATCCCTGACACTCCATAACTATCACTGCCTTTTTACCAATTTACATTTTTTCCTTGACCGTATTTTATATCCCTGACACTCCATAACTATCACTGCCTTTTTACCAATTTACATTTTTTCCCTGACCGTATTTCATATCCCTGAATATCCCTTATTTTCACTGACTTTCCAGGTTGGTATGACCCCTGCACTTAAGGGCCACGTGTTTCTAGCTGCAATCCCCAAAAAGGAACTTCCCCATGTTACTCGTTATCTGTGCGCCAAAATTCAGATTTGTAGACTTTCCCTAACGAGTTGTAAAGGTGTCTGTACACCCTATGAGAATTAACATGGGTGCCGTGGCCTTAGGAACTAGCTACCTATTTAGCAACTAACACAAAATCAGCGATGTTGGGAGCACATTTTCGCCATAAAGGACATATTCTCACACATTAATGTTGAGATTTTTTCCGTTACTGGATGCTACACACCCAATTCCAACGATTTGCATAGATTTCTACTGCATGGAGAAATTTTCCTCAGTACACAGTAGACTCTTGTCAGTTAAAAGACGCAGTCTGCCAGTGAGCTTTTTTACACTTTACGACAACAATGTGTCTGACAGCAATAAAGCTTATATAACAATTAAATCTTGATTACTTAACGGCCTACACACTGCGTGTGTCTAGATAACGTAAGACCGTATG
This sequence comes from Lithobius niger, assembly GCA_023313725.1. Lineage (NCBI taxonomy): Eukaryota > Metazoa > Arthropoda > Chilopoda > Lithobiomorpha > Lithobiidae > Lithobius > Lithobius niger. The sequence goes on from JAHWFP010272326.1 coordinate 12,375, forward strand.
AGTGACTTAGTCTACTACGTTCTTGTTAATTTCTGTTCTCGCTCTTGGCTTACTTCGACGTGCTTTTCGTTATTTACAGCGATTCGTGTGTATTTATTTCTTTATGAATGTTTACTAAGCCTAAAAAGCTTTAACAAATCATTAGAGCTCGTATCCCCATGAAATTCCATATTATATTTATATTATATTACAATTCGGACATCTGAATGCATAGAAATAAAAAAATGATTAGAGCTCATCAAATGAAATGAACTGTAAATTTGAACTCCAATTCCAGGGAATAAGGAGTATATATAATATACAAGCCACCATACACACACATACATGCACCAACCACAACCTCCCATTATTATGTAAATGTGGAAATGTCATATTTTGGGGTGTGTCAGTTTGTGTTCATACAGATGTTGTGCACTTGATGGTCAATGTTAGTATGAGTGCACAAAGAAACACTCTTTAAATTCACTCACCCACACATACAATCATACATACTGTTGTTGTTTGACGCCTGCCCGGCTTTAGCCTCTTTCACAATTTCGATTATGTTTATTCAGAAATAGAGTGTGTTATGATGTGTGTTTAATTTGTGTATCATGCAGGTGTTTTGTTGTTTGGGATCATGGGGGGGGGGGGGGCACACATACGCACGCACACGTACGCACATAAACAATTTTCTGTAGCATAAAATTTTAGTCGTGGAGGATATACCATTAATAACTTAAGCTTTTCCAAACACAAGCAGTTGCTATGGAAGTGGTAGGATACGTACAACGGAGGTAGGCACAGCTTTTTACTTTAAGCTTCAAAATCACCGGTGATCTTTGCACGTCAGGTTTAAGCTGTTTTTAAATTAAATTTTTAAGTGCAGCGTTTTTTTCCCCATCTTCTCAGCGATATTGTAAACTCGAGTTTTGAAAACAAGTGGATTTTTCAACCTCAACATTTTGTTGTCGGGGTATTTGTGGATCAACAGATTTTCTTTCGAAATTTGAGAATAAAGCTGGGGGTTTCTAGAATGCGACTATGTCTTCGTTATACTTTAACGTCTCTGCTGTCATAGTTTGTACTTATTGCTTATAGTACAACTTTAAGGTCGATGTAAATACACTGAAATTGGATCTTGCTTAATTTTTCGTCTGACTTCATCACAAAAAACGTAATGTACAGCATTGCACTCAGGAAATAAGTCTTAATTTATTGGCATGATCCCCCTATGAATTTTCTTATGTAAAGGAAAGAGGTAATAAGCCAGACAGCGAAAAGATCATTCACTAGAAATTAAAAAAATAAAGAATAAAGCCTACTAAAATTGCACAAATAAACACAACATAGCTGTACCCCCGGCGTAACATACCTGCGTGAAATACTGTAATGGGCAGTATGGCATGAAAAGGAAGCCGATGCCCCCCTGTCTCCTCCTCCGAACTCCCCTGCGGCGTACCCCCCACATTCACTCATTGTATGGTCCCTATTTCGACCCGGATTCCCTTATTTTGTAGTCTGAATATCTTCCATCCCTGGTCCCCCTACCTATGACCCCTGCTGATTTGTTTTTTTCTGGAAGTAAATGTCTTTTTTTTCGATGGAGGACGCTCAATTGCCCGTTTCTCCGTTGCAAACCCAACAACGATCGTTCATGCAGTGATTGTTGCTCAACCAACTTTGAAACTCTTGAAGTCGGCTCTGAGAGCTAGCATTATTGAAGCAATATTTCGTTCGTTGCTGATTGTTACAGACATATTGTTACAGACATTGTCGCTCCCTCACCTTCGGCACGTTTACGCAACCACTCGCTTTTGCATTCTCGCAGCTAAAAGCTAGAAACATAGATTAGAAAGTTAACTAGATGTACCGTCTCACCTCTTCCCATTCTACGCGGACCTTTAGCGGAAGTTGCGGCTACTAATACCTCTGCTAATGCTTTGCTTTCGTGCTGCTTCGAAGGCAAAAGCATTAGCAAAGGTATTAGTAGCCGCAACTTCCGCTAGAGGTCCGCGTAGGATGGGAAGAGGTGAGACGGTACATCTAGTTAACTTTCTAATCTATGCTAGAAATCACCTCAAATTCCAACATGGCGGCGGTTTCATGTCTGCCGCCTCGCAACGAAATCAGCAAATAACGTGAGTTCAGAAGCGTTTGGGGAAATTGTTTCGTCATGAGGAATTTTTTATATTATTAGGACGGATTATAACACTGCAAGTATTTACTCAAACGATGTCGGATTTAGCTAATCCGTTTAGGTTTGTTACCATGGCAATGTCACCTTTGCCAACGCGATTGAGTTCTAGCTGCGAGAATGCAAAGGCGAGTCGCTTTGCGTGAACGCGCCCTTATACAGGGTTTTCGGAAAAAGGTGTGGCCAAACTTTCTCGGTGTAATCTAAGCTCAAAAGTAAGACTAAATAGTTCTATAAACATGGGTCCGGAAATGCGTCCGTTTTCCGTTACATCCCCCAAAGTCAGGGGTAAAACTTTGAAGTTTTTCCATAACTTCCCACCTAATTTGTCCAAACAACTACAATTGACACATCCTTCTTGCAAGTTCATTACTTCATAATGTAGGTCGGAAAACTTTGCGGTTGGGGCAGTAATGGAGGAAGGGGGGAGAGCAAGTTTGGGGGAGTGGGCCTCTTTACTAGTTTTACT
>JAHWFP010272337.1:2776-18001 GCA_023313725.1 Lithobius niger
CGTTTTTAAATCTCATCAACCTTTTATAAATACCAACCCTCAGCTGTTTGATTAAAACTCAATGCCCATTCAGTTCATATTAGGTCAAAGATGGACAAAGATGCAAGTTACGACGGAAACTGATATCTCATTGAAATAAATGCAAGTCCATCATAACGGCTTACCAAATCTTACCTATTTTTAGTGTATGACTCTCGATATTATGCCACTGTGTCTGCTTTACCACTAAATAAAGTACAGAGATTTGTGTTAATTCACTTAAAAAGTTGTTGGGTTAGTGGGTCGAAATGTATCTTTGTGTCATGGATCGCTTGGATCTTGGATTAAATGATCAAGTAGGCGTTTAATCATCAAATTTCGGACAAACGTGCAATCCGAAAACATTTATGACGGCGGCTGCGAAGACAAGTCATGGACAGAAAACATCACAACTAAAACACCATCCTTGTTTTTCCCCCCTTACCTTACCCCCCCCCCCCCCCCCTCCTGCAGCCAGGCGTGGCGCCTCCAACTATCTGAAATGGCCCCCTTGACTCTAAAATCTATATCTTCGCCACTGATTCTGTTGTTCATAAAATTTCATGAATTTTTGTTGCCAGTTACCGTGACGAACTTTCCCATTACTTTCAACCACGCTTACCGAGCAAAACATAATTTACTTGTCAAACATAGCGACAAATTGCAGTTGCAACCCATGTTTTGCCACGCGACAATGCTTGTAAGTCAGGCCTCCACCAAAGGTGGCCAGTGCTTCGTTCCAGTGCACCTTGCCTGTAATGCGGAACAGCCGGCAAATGCGGCAGATCGCTGGTAAAAGGTATAGGTGACGGGTAAAAGGTTCGTTCCAACCATCTCATAACTCATTGTGCTATGTGTGTCCCCGTTTATTCCCCTTCTTCCGTAACCCCTTTTCCCCCTGGCGAGAAGGTGGAGAGGGCTAGCTGAATAACTGGGCCAAGGCTTTTATTATAAAATTTTTTTTTTTATTTGTATAAATACTGTTAGCGCAGGGCAAGGGTTCTGCTTGTGATGTACGACGTCGTAATGTAAGTTGAAGCTACAAAACCGACAAGTTTTTTTTTTGATGGGGGGGGGGGGGAGGGTTCTGCGTGCCCTACACCTTCATCCATCGAGTCACTCAGCCGCCCAACATCCTTTCTGGTATCAGGAGGGACATAAAGAATGGGCCCGTATGTCTCGATGGAGTATCCATGATAACCTCTTGTTCTAGAACGTCTGGTCGTTAATTATTGTGTGGGGCTACGTGACAAATACGCTGTGTAGGTTTTAATAAAGGGGTGAGAAAAATACTACAACTGCCACTATTAAGGAGGATACACACCAAAACTTTAGGAGCGTTGCGAGCTTGGCTTCACGCTGCAACGTCATTGCCAGGCATTGCGTCAAGCGCCAGGCCGAAGACCGGTCCGAAGCGTTGCTTTGATCGCGTTGGGAAATTTCATATTTGAAGTGCGCGGCTGGCGCTACGCGCCACGAGCTGTAGTCAATAGGAGGCCCGATGTAACGCAGGCAAGCCGCATTTCTGCAATGGATACACACAAAACATTAACCAAAACGTAAGTCTTTGCTTTTGCAGCTTCGCGCAACAAAATCAACGCGTCGAGAAGATTCACGAAGAATTCACTGGAGTATAATCCTTTTTTAAATCCCTTTCGTGCAGACCGTCTTTTATCAGTGGGAGCAATACGAGCGGCATGGGGAAATTAACCATAGGTTTTCAGTTCTGTTAGAACAACAATTATCGTTTTCAATGTCCTAATGGTGCGTCTCTTGATATTATTGTTTTGAGATCGTACAGGCGATCAACAAAACGCAGTTCAACAATGTCAAACAGGAGTTGGTGTCAGCCGTCTTGTTTGTAGACAAAGCGCCATTTGTAGCGTCGGTGTACACGCACAGACCCAAGTTTGAACGTGTCAAACGCTCTCCAAGACCAACGCTGCAAACGACCAAGCCAAGCACGCAACGCTCCTAAAGTTTTGGTGAGTATCCTCCTTAAGTCCTGGCATGTGGCTACTACGCCTTGAATGACCTCGATTAGGTAATAATATAGCGTCTTCAAGCCAAGGTCAACTGGGGTAGAAATCGCGTATCCCGCCTCCTGGCTCAACACCTACTTCACGCGCTTGCCGGAAAGTTGACGCCTTTTATCACTGCATTGGTATAATAATATCCTCACGATGTTGAATCAACTGTCTTGGAGACGGAAAAAGAAACCAACAGCTCCTCTCCTAGACCACCCTGTGTGAGCACATTATGAGGTAATGTCGTGAGCATAGGCGCAAAAAGAATTTCAAAAAATAGAGGGGGCGTCACCACCGGAAATGAGGGTCAAAGCGCAACATTTTCAATGAAGCTGCTGTAAACAAAGGCAGGCATTATGTTTTCGACCCCAGGATTGAGGTCTCTACTAAATGAACGCTGTTCATTGCCTTTGAGTGCTGGAACCCTCGATCAAAGTTTGTTTCAGTGATTTTTCCCTCCCATAATTTTATCTACCAAACGGCATCCCGAAAAAGGGAGGGGGTGGGGGCGGAGACAAGCACCCACTAGACGGTCGCCTTGGTCGTAAGCTTTCACGAGACTATCCTACCCCCATCTTTGACGTTCACAAGCAAACGTTTGCGTTCGAAGCCTGGCTAGAACCTGTGTTACATTTTGACCAACTAATAAAATCACCGTGTCTTGTGATAACATGAACATGCGAGGTGTAGGAGCGGCACTCCTGATACTTGCGTGGTCGGGAGACTAATCCCGTAATCTTATCTGTGTGAATCACAAACACAAACACACGCAGACCTACACCGGAATGGTGATTCCCCTTTTAGTCGAATCCCGTTCGTCGAAAATTAATCCCTCGTTAAAATTCGGCAAAGGGGAACTCCCGTTTCGCCGAATTCCGTTTCATCGAATCAAAATATTACTTAAAAAAAAGTTAAAATTAGAGAACTTAAAGCAGCATACTTACTTGGAAGGAATTTGTGGTTAGTCGCGATTTCTGATCTTATATATTCAGCCGCAGCGAGCGCGGCAGGCAGATAATTTTTTTTTGGGGGGGGGGGGCCCCCAGATTCAGAGAAAGGGAATTCCCTTTTTGCTGGAAATTAAAGTACTGATTCAAATTCGGCCTAACGGGATTTGGCGAAACCGGTATACACCGTTGAGATAGGCTTAGCTTATCCACCGTAGGGCTGTTTCCCCCCCCCCCCCCCCCCTAAAAAAAATTGTCTGCCTGCCGCGCTCGCTGTGGCTGAACATATAACATCAGAAATCGCGACTAACCACAAATTCCTCCCAAGTAAGTATGCTGCTTTAAGTTCTCTAATTTTAATTTTTTTTAAGTAATTTTTTGATTCGGTGAAACGGAATTCAGCGAAACGGGAGTTCCCCTTTGCCGAATTTTAACGAGGGATCAAGGGCAGTTAATTGATTAATTCGTCACAAAAAGTCTTCATCGGACACATCGTCCCCATTTTTAGTCTTCTGTACAGCCGTACCGGCTGAGAAGACTATTGCAACGACTTTGTCCGTCCGTCCGTCGCTTTTTTCAACTTCGCAACGGTACCAGAAATTGACGACCACTGTTTACAACGTTCGATTCAGTGTCAAAAGTTAGTTAAATAACATGGCAAATTAAAACATCGTTGCCTCCTTATAGCTAATAGACTTCTTCGACGTAACTAAATTAAATAATAACATTTCATAGTCGAATTGAAATCCTAATATTTGTGTTAACGCAGCCCTAAAAACAAAAACATCACAGCTTCGTTTAAAAGAGTCTTGTCGCATTGTTGCATGAATGAATAGGTTTACGATCGAACCAAATTCTCCATTAGGCCTATCTGCTACGTACGAAACCAAAACTGCCGTTAAAAAAATTAGGCCAAAAAAATGAAAATTAGATCTAAAATCACGTTACCATGGCAACGTCAATAGTTGTTACGAGTCGCTGCTGCAGCGTTTCTCCTGTCCCGTCCTTACTACCACTGATCTATATTAGGCTACGTTGCGCATTACGTTGCATTCTGTAACTGTGTGCGTGGAGGCATACCGTGATGCAAAAATGAATAGGCTTACTGTATACAATCCAAATATCTCCGTTAGTTGCTACTTACGAAATTAAAGTTGTAAATTAGGCCTAAACGCTGACAATTATGCCTAAAACGTAAAATAAGCTTAAAAGCTAACACATTTGTAACGGGCAATTCTGATGGTTACTGTTTTTAGATTATAGTATAATAGCTGTTGTAGTGCATGATAGAGGTGTGTGCCTCAACATTGGAAGTGGACGAACTGTACAGAAAACCAATGCGACTAGATAGTCGCTGTAGCCCCTGGTTGTTTTCTGTCACGATTTCTAGTTCCAAGTTCAAAAATCAAAACTCGAAATACAAGCAATTAGTTTTTCTATGACAGTATATACATTTTTTATTATTTTTTTTTGTTACATTTTTTCCCCATATTTCTACAATTTAATTCTCTTATTTTGCAACACAGGTAAATGTTGCAAACGCGATTTATTTCTTGGGGATGCATGAAAAACAGGGAATAACCCCGGGAAATTCAATCCAGCACTGCAGGCTGGCTAGAGGTTTTAACGTCGAAACGAAAATCCCTTGCGTCACTCACAGTTTTAAACCAAATTATGATTAATAAATAGGTAACCACTGTTAGCTCGGTAAATAAACAAGAATTGGTCTACCTGACTCATTTTTAACTAAATCGTTACGTGCGCCCATCTATACGCCTGAAAACGTACACGTACAACGTGCTTGTGTGTGTACGTTTGCGTGTACTCCTCTTGAACTAAAGCACCTACAAAAATGAGAGTCGCGTCAAATAAAAGATGATTAAGTTGCGCTTCCGTTAGGCCTATTTTCATCTCTGTAACTAGATTCTTTGACCCTCAAAGACACGAAAAACCGCTCTGAAAACTGCTCATGACGTTAAAGTTCGATCAGATAAAGTTACTGTTTAGGCAAACTTATCAGTAAGAAAATTAGTTGAAAAAAAATCCAAAAGGCGACTTATTTAGCATCATCCGTAGTGTCAGCATCACTACATATAGAACTTTTAGTTGGCTTCAACTAACTGGACTCACGGAAAGAGTAATCTTGTAGGTTTTAAAAGGTTGGTATTCACGTTTCTAAAATACGGAGGTGCGCGGATTGAGCGAGCAAAACGAGTGATTTCCGCGTAAAGTAAATATTTTCAACGCTCTTCTCGCTTTGCTCTCTCAATATTTCATTTTGGGACTATACTCTCACCTTCGTCGGAATCTTATTTCCGGAGGTGTAGTAGGCATACAAACATGTAAACGAACAAACAACATACATCGTGCGTTTTGAATGATGTAAATGAAATGCAGACACGGGTTGCGGAAAACGAAATGTGAGCAACTAGTGTAATCAGCTTGCGTCGAAATAGTCAGTACATCGATTATGTGATGCTCTCGGGATCAAACAAAATTAAATGAAACATGGTTCGACGCCAATAGAGTCAGGACCGGATTAACAATAAGGTAAATGAGGCAGCTGCCTCGGGCCACAAGCGTTCTAGGGGCCCCCACGGCTGCGAAACATTTTTTTTTCTTCAATTTTTTTGTTTCCAAATGGTGATTTCGTGGTTACATCACGTTTTGTTTATGTCTGGCTTCGCTCTGGTCAAGTAACTTTACTCATTACTAAGCATTTACCTTTAAATTCAAACGAAGAAATGATTCGGTCTCCACTCAAAACGAATATAAAAAAATTTCTTTTTGGTTTTATTAATGCGTAATCGTAAACTAGTGAAGAGCTGAGTTCGGTTTCCATTTCGACTTGGCAACGAAATTAGGGGGTACCAATTTATTCCGATATCTCGGGCTCCACAATGTGTTAATCCGGCCCTGAATAGAGTGGGCGAAGACAAGGATATGGTTAGTTTATTGCTAAAGATCATAGCCTACCAAATGATTATAACCGGGAATTAATGAAGCTACAAACTTAAACCATGCGCAATGGCTGTTTGCTGTGACGTCACCATGAGTTAGCCAATGACGAACGAGAACAACGGCTGTTTGGCCGTCTGATTGGACTAGCCCAGTCACGTGATGTGCATGTCACAGCAAACAGCCATGGCGCGTGGTATAGCTGAGCCGGAAAACACGCGCAACATGAAAATATACTCCATGGTGCAAAAAACCTTTTTTTTTTTTAGAAAGTGCCTTTAAAGAACTCTTCACCGGATGACACTAGAAATAGCGTCAAAATCACAGGGACTTGTCACTCGCTCGCCGCATGGATACAGAGTATACTAAACATATAGTGAAAGGGGTGAAACTAGCCGGAAGTCGTATCGTAGAACATTCCGTACCTGTATTGAGTGTTATTAAATCTTGCGCTTACGCGCTTTTATCATCACTGGAACTCGCGCGGAACGTCATTATTGATAACTTCTCACGCTCGAAGCCATTATTTTTGTCCCACTGCGTTGTCCAGAGGTTCTTCATCGAGGTAAAAGCTTCCGCCATTACCGGAAGTTCTGGGATTGCAAAAACTGAAAATGTTCTCAGATCGTTCTGGACAACGTAGTGGTACAAATAATGACTTACGACATGAGACAATTTAACAATAAAGACGTTCAGGGCGAGTTCCAGTGATTGTAATAGTGATAGTAAAAAAAAACACGGATTGTTCTACGACTATGTTCTATTGTTCTATGACTTCTGTCTAATTTCACCTCTTTCATTATACGTATAGAACTCTGTATCCATGCGATGCGCGAGCGAGGACGAGTCCCTGTGGTCAAAATGATAAAAAAATATACACGAGGGGATGTGGGGGGGGGGGACCCCCAGAAGCCCAAACATTTTTAGAAATTTTGACTTTTTCCTCCAGTTTGATCTTTTTTTTGTGTGTGATTTCCCCCCACCTTTGATGGGCCTAAAAATTTAAAGACCCCCTCGGAAGGGTCCAAAAATCTATGACCCTCCCTACTTCCGGGGAGATAAATATTGACCGATCCCTAACAATGAGATGGTGAATCTATTTATGGAAAACATATTCAGGTAATTTCCCCGTTAACAGACTTCTCGTTGGAAAACGTCTGGTGCCCCTACTGTTCTATTCATTGGCAATTTAAGGAGTTAACTTTCCTTTAATAGCCTGATCGTTTAGCGATATTAAACATCACCAGACTTGACGCCACGCAATTTGTAATAAAAAGTCGTATTTTCAAATTGCTGCAGCTTGCCCCGTCAAATGAGTTTTTTGGATTTTGGCCAGTAGTCGTGGCAACAGGCTATAAAATCAAGCGTTCCTTTGTTAGCAGTTATTTTTTCCCTACAAAACGCAATGAACTTATCACGCTAACGTCTTTAAAAAAAAAACACCCAAGACTACACAACATGAAGTCAAACAGTTCGGCTGAGCCGTTAATTCCGAAACATTTCCCATAAAACATATTTTGTGTCCCTTTTTATGTCTTGGTGGCAACAATTTTGTCAAGGACGACCAAATGCTTTGTTTTTTTTTCTTTTGCTTATTGAAAATTACAATATTAATTAGCCCTTTCAAGATTAAAGTTTCACTTTAGGGGCTATTACGTCGGCTTCCGCCCGTTTGCCATAATCCCGTTTGCCACAATCCCGTTTGTCATAATGGCGTTTGCCATAATTCTGGGAGCCCCAAATATCTTAGCCCAGTAGCCATAACCCCGTTTGCCATAAATTCTATATCAAGTCTCATTTCAACTTGAAGAATGTATGGATTATTCACGTCTGCTACCGAATTTTTGCGCGATCTGTTGACAAAAATGGTTACTGGTTACAAATGAAATCCAGGGCTATGCTATTTGGACACATTAAAACTTAACTTTTTTTTAGTCGATGTTAATTTGAATTTTTCTCTAGGCTAACTTTTTGTTTAAAATTTTTTTTTCTAAGGTGGTTTAAAAACAATAAAAATAGTGCAGTCATGATACCATACCATACACGAAACTTTTACTTATACATGGGGCAACATTATGCACCGAACGAAAGTTGGACAATTTTCTGATTTTTCAAATATTTCGAAACACAGAACCAACATTTTCGGATTCCAGAATTGGATTTTGAATTCAAAAAAGTTGTCTCTATGTTTTAAAAGCTCAATTTTAGCATTTTTTTAGGGGAAGGGGGAAGGGATGGCCTAATGATAATGACGGTACACGTGTGGGCTTGCCTTAAAAGAAAATTTCGTCTTCCCCCCCTGCAAAAAAAAATGCTAAAATTAAACTTAAACAACATAGGGACCACTTTTTTGATTCCAAAATCCAGTTATGGGATCCGAAAATGTTGGTTCTATGTTTCGAAATATTTGAAAATTCAGAGAATTATCCAATTTTCTATGGGTGCATAATGTTGCCCCATGTATAAGTAAAAGTTTCGTGTGTGGTATCATGACTAAACTACATTTATTGTTTTTAAACCACCTTGGTAAAAAGTTTTTAAACAATAAGTTAGCCTAGAGAAAAATTTAAATTAACATCAAATAAAAAAAAGTTAAGTTTTAATGTATCCAAATAGCATAGCCCTGGATTTCACTTGGAATGACAAACAGTAACTAGTTTTGTCAACGGATGGGCAGAAACTCGGCACCAGGAGTGAACAATCCATACGCCGTCAAAACCATCTGTATGGGAAAAGGGGTTATGGCAAACGGGAAATTATGGCAAACAAGAAATCTAGCAGAAAAGGAGAGTGTATAATTTCGAGCAAACGGGAAAATGCTCAAAGGCTGGGACGATTGCCATAAAATCGGTCGTCAAATGGAATTATGGCAAACGCACCGTAGCCATTACGTCACACTCTGCGGGGTGGTTGATTTATTGTGACAATGTGGCACGGGGGGTGGGGGGGGGGGGTTCAAAATGTGACGTCACAGTCTTGTCCCACATTTTAGTATTCACATCACCTTAAATTTTTGGGAGTATTTTTTAGGTAAACAATAGTTCGGATGCAATTCCATTTACAAACACAGAAAGACTCCAAGATTTAAACCCGTGGACCCGTGGATTTGAAAAAAATACTATGAATTTAAGTATAAGCAAATGTAAAGTACTTTGAAATATTACTTTGTGGGGAGGGGAGTGATTGCGACAGACGTAATTATTAGGTGGGGGGGGGATATTTTAAATTTCGTGACATTTGTGACAAAGGGGTGGGTTGGTGTTCCAAAATGGCCCAAAAGGCGTGACGTAATATATGGACGGCCCCTTACTTGTTGAAAGGAACATGGTTAAAAATTTAGGATTTTTAATTTAAATAATCATATGTAGAATTGAGAACATTGGATCTGTTGAATTAAAGTGGCACGATTCACCAATAGAAAGTCTGCAGAATCTGGCAACATCAAGCACTATCTAGCGCTATGTAGCACATGCTTGCATCAAGCGAAGGAATGAACAACGCCATTTCTTTAAACGAAATAACGAAACAAACAAGCCACGACCTCCTTAATTATTGAGTGAAAATGTGACACGTCCTCGTGCACCCGGGAGCAAGCTGTAACGGTTAACAACATCACTGTCGCTAGATGTCGCCATGGTATTGTCGCACGATTTTCAATCGGTGATAGTGCCTCTTTATGTGCTGTTGTGCTTTAAGAATATTTTAAATTCGTAAAGCATAGCAGCACGTAAACAGATGCAATTTTCTGAATTGTACATTTGATTAAGTAAATAAAAAAAGCAAAATTTTTATCTATGCCCCTTGTAACAAGTGAAACTTCAATCACATCCCTTTTGTTTTAACGGCACACTTGACGCTTTTGTTTGTATTTAATCTCCGGCCATGGCTGACCTATAGCCACTTGAAGTAAGCTGGTCTGATTGGGCAAACCTGGCAAACGAACCCCCCCCACCTTTTTTTTTTGTTTGTACATAAAGTTCACTTCTTAATTTTCTAACTCTAAGGCTTTATACTTAGTAGTAATGAATGCTCTGTGCCAGTAACTGAGTCATTTCTGTCAGCGGTGTTACTTTAATTAAAAGGACATTCCTCCCAGAGCCATTTTTCGCTATCCTTCACATGAAGTACGGCCCCAAAGTTTTATTTACAATCTCCAGCTTTATTTACAATCTCCAGCTAAAAATCCGTTTTAAAATGTGGCGTCTATACGAGATTTTCTGTCGAACATTGGTAATTTTATTTATATAATGTCAGGAAAAAGTCTGGAATTTTCAATGTGGTGTTTTGGTAGACACCCAGTAAATGAAAACCAGAATTTTCCTATTTTTGTCGTGAGACCCATCGACCAGTTTTCATACCGAAAGTGTAAATTTAACCAAAATATTCGACCAATATTGTGGACGTAAATTCGATAACTAAATCGAAACTTTTAACGAGAGTGACGTTTCATTTCGGAAAATATTTTCCAATCCGTATGGAGATGAAGTATAGGTTCGAGTTGGTTTGTCTGTATGGTGGATTGTTTCTAAACAACTCCACAACTTTGGTATCATCGGGAAAGGTCACTTCCGGAATCAGCATGGCTGCATAAAACCTAAGGTCAACTAGAGTAGCGAAAATACGTAATACAACTCCCGATAACAATCCTACTTCCCGAACTTCGACGTATGAAGAGATAAATTCACGTGAAAAAAGGCACCATTGAGTAGACCTAAACCTCGTTATCTGTGAGGCTGTCTATTCTAATCTTGTGTGCGTACGATATAGATCTATTGTTGGACTGTGATCGCTCGACTAACGTTGTACGTTACCGTATCAATGAAAACAAACAAAATGTTAGGAAATGACGAAAGAAGTTTTGCCTCACTGACTTACCAACAACGTAGAACTACTAATCAGAAACGCAATGGCGTCGAGCGTACCATGAAGCAGAATTCTCTTCCGCAATTGGTCCACTCTCAAAACATTGTGTTTGTGATAACGTGTCTGGTTAAACCAAGATCACGGAAGGAATTTGGTTTCAGTCCTAATAATTTGGTATCCTAGTATTTTGATCGGTAGTAAAAGTTTTGATCGGTTCCAAAAGTTTTCTATAGGCCTGCAAAGTGAAAAAGCATAAAATAACCAAACAAAAAAACACCAGTGGACTTTTAAGTTAACGATAACAGGAAAAAAAAAAAGGTGACACAGATGTCCTGGTCTGTCCTCGTCTCACGGACGTATAAATTAAACATTTAAACATTTAAATACAACATACACTGAGTTGGAGAGAATAAATTTAAGGATTAGAAAACAAAAACGAACTCGTTCGATGCTTAAGGTAACGTTTAAATGATCCGAAGTCAAAACAGCAAAGGAACACAAATAAACTTTCCAGTTAGGTTTCTGATACTGCAGTGTTGCCGTATTGTTTAGTCCATGTGAAACCTTACTGCTGTATTCAAATGTTTTTACCATTTTGACCTTTGCACACAATAGATCAGCTAATGATTGGCGTATTCTACTTGGCTAAACGACATCGCTGGGAAATGTTAAAAAATTAATCGTCTTAGCACAGTGCTACAGGCAATTCAGGATTCGTGCGAGTCCTTGAAAACCTGGAAATGTCTGAAAAGTAATAATGAAATTCCATGCCTGGAAAAGTGCTTGAAAATCTTGAAAAATTATATATGTATCATCAGCAGAGTGATGAACGGAAAGTAGACGATGTGACAAAGAAACACTGACAAAATTTACTCAAATGTTCTAGAATGTTTACTGTGTAGCCTTGCATTATTCTACGTTTATTTGGGCATGAAAAGTTTTTTAATTTTGGCTCTGGCTTTAATTGTAGTTACGTGTATAATGGTTGGACACAGCGGTAAGGTTTCACGTGGACAAAACAGTACAGAAACAATGCAGTATCTGTCACCTTACAGGAAAGTTTATTTGTGTTCCTTTGCTGTTCTGACTTCGAATCAGTTAAATTTTTCCTTAAGCATCAAACGAGTTCGTTTTTGTTTTCTAATTTATGCTTCTTTCGCGTACTATGCAGTTTAGATTAGATTGTTTTAAAAGTTTTGTGTCTTTATCAATTACGGTTTTCACAAACCAATACTATACGGAAACAAATTCTTTTATCTTCAGTTTTACGTCTTGCAGCTGGCGTTTGGCATTTGGCTGGCGTTCCGCTTTAACATGGGAGGTTGCGGTAAAACCGTACGGCAAAGGCTACCGTCTTGGCTAATAATGACCGAAAACAATTACACAAACTCGAGCGCCAAATCGAACCATTCGTTCAACAAACGGGGGGGGGGGATGCCAACAAAACAATGCTGAGTTATGCCACCCTTTGTAGCCAACAATGGTTAAATAATGCTTTAATGATTGTTGAACACACATTGCTCCCGTTTTGCGTAATTATACGAAACACGAGGGCAATATGTTCAACAATCGGTAAAGCATTGTTTAACCATTGTTATACCAGATCACGATATTGCTCAAATGGGCATTATTCATGGATTGTAGTTAGTTTGAAGTTTGCATGGTTGTAATTAGCCAAAGTTAGTTGCTGTAATAGGGCGCATGGCTATGGGGGTCAAGGCCCGAATAAACAAATTCCAAATTCCAGCTTCGCTCGACTCGGAGCAGTCCATGTCTTGGACGGGTAGGGGAAGATCCTCGTGCTTTTGCGTGCATGATTATTGAATCCCTTACCATCCCTTCACGTGGACTGTCCTGATCTCTCAATACAGTACTTATCCTCGGTTATCCACTCCTCTACATAAACGCCAGTCTTTAATGCAGACTGCTTGCTTCTTTAACCGTTTAACTTTTGATTTATTCTTTATTTATTGTTCGCATTATTTCCAGTGTGGAGGCCAAGAAGCAAGTTGCTGTCCCTCCTTGTATATTTGTTAGGGAACTTTAGATTACCACTGAGAAAGCTTCAGCTCGGCTGGAGCCTGTAGTTAGCGTCCATTGGTGGCACAGTCCTTAGGTCTTCCGGCCTGTATTCCCAGTCAGGACAGCTGTCTTGTCTTTCTTTATCGTGGTGTATCTATCTCATAAAGCAAGTCCTTAAAGGGGGATTACCACCAAATGACAAGCTGCAGCATCTGTAGCCATTTACGGCTATCTAATCCTGCCTAGCCCTTACTTTCAACAAGCGAAGGAACACACTAATAAATGTCTTTTTATGAGACAACAAGCCACGAGCCTCCTTAATTATTGAGTGTAAAGTTGGTGTGTCCACGTGTACCAGGGACCAAGCGGTAAGTTAAGCCCATGCAGTGACATCACGGGCGCTTTTTTCCAGCTATCGGCCGATTTGAAGCGCTGATTTTGAACCAGTGATATCGTTAACCTTGACCCCTTGCTCCCTGGTGCACGTGGACGCACCAACTTTACATTCAATAATGATGGAGCCACGCGGCTTTTTTGTTGTGTAAAAAGAAATTTCTTTGCGCATTCCTTCGCTTGTTGAAATCAAGTGGTACATAGAACTAAATAATGGTATACGGCACTAGATGCTGCAACCTGTCATTCGGTTAATAGGTACCTTTAATTTGACTCCTTGATTCGTTAACCATTTACCTTATGATTTATTGTTTATTTAGTGCTTGCATTATTATTAGTGAGGAGGCGATGAAGAAAGAGTTTTGTGTATGGTAATTAATGAGTTTTAAGAGCCTGGAGATTGTAGCCAGAGTAATTAGCCGGATTTCTTGGGTTCGAGTCCAAATCAGGGCAGTTGTCTTTTCTTTCTGTCTCAGATTAATGTGTTTCCACAAGGGCAGTCTTATTTGGTGTATCATTCAGTGTCTTCGACAACCACCAAGCCCAACTCAGCCAAACTCATCCATCTGAGGATAGTTTGCTACAACAGCACCAGATGCGGGATGTCAAATGTGTGCCGGTCTGCCTCCAGATTGGACAAGTTTGGTTGAGTTTGGCTCGGGGGCTTTCGAAGTCAAAGATTCTTTTACAATGACCTAATTTTCATAATTGCGGAAAAGATAGAATTCCCACCATCAACACAAACGCAACAGTGACCAAAATGTTTGGGATGTCGGTATTTTTCGTAGCTACTGAAAAAAAATGTTGAACCGAGTCCACCAACACAGCTCGGGAAAGACCGTTTAATATTCGGCAACCACGCTCTTTTCCGATGGCTACAAAACCCATTGACACTCTCAATTATACCTAAAGTTACAACTCAGACCTAAAACGCATTTTACATGCCTAACCAAGTACTCTTTTAAAGACATTTTAAAGAGGAAGAATACAGTCTGACCTGAAACATAATATCAAAACCAGGAACAGAAAACAAATACATCTTTCTTTTCAGCTTTCTGTCGACAACAGGAAATTTCCGGCATTCGTACGAAAATTCGTAATCTATATATGTAATTACACAAGAGCCGCAACACATCTGCGGCGCAGCAGCCATCTGCAGTGCAGCAGCAAGCAGGACATACGATGCCATCTCCGCCATCTACCGACGGAACGGCAAATTATAAGAGTAGCGCAGCCAAGCCCCGCTGAGATAGTAGCTGCGCCCGGAAAGCAACGGCCAGCAGCGCGAACATACGATGCCATCTACCGACCGAACGGCAAATTAAATGAGGGGAGGAGGGGCGGCGACCGGGGGGGGGGGGGGGGGGAGCCGCCGCGGAATGCGCGAGCGACGCGCGCGACTCCGCTAGTATCCATATAATTGCCAACGAAGATGCAGCAGGCGCAATAATCATTATTAAAAACCAAAACTGGTTAAAGGGGCCACCAAGTTTCGAATGGTTCGGCCCCTCAAAGGACTGATATTAACCACTGAAACATTCACAAGTTTATCGCACAGACTTATTAGTTCGAAGGTTAAATGAACCCTAAAACATTGCTACTTTCGGTAGCAATATTCAAGTTTCCATTTAACGTCCAGAGTATTATTGGTTTTGTTCTGCGTAAGTATTTATTCTTCGTTTGTTCATTTTGTTCCCTGCAAGTATTTATTGTCTGTTTGTTCGTTTTATTCCTGCAAGCATTTATTGTTCATTTGATTGTTTGTTTGTTTTTGTTCCCTGCAAATGTTTGTTGTTTAATTATTGTTAGTGTAATTGCATGCGAGGATTTATTTGTTTGTTTTGTTCCCTGCAAGTATTTACTATTTCTTTTGTTTTCTGCGAGTATTGAACATATAACACAACACAACACAACACAACACAACGCAACGCAACGCAACGCAACGCAACGCAACACATCACATCACATCACATCACATCACATCACATCACATCACA
>JAHWFP010272385.1:0-13909 GCA_023313725.1 Lithobius niger
GAAGGCAAAAGCATTAGCAGAGGTATTAGTAGCCGCAACTACCGCCAGAGCTCCGCGTAGGACGGGAAGAAGTAAGACGGTATATCTAGTTAACTTTCTAATCTATGGCATATCATTGCACCAGTATTAAAATACCTTGTTGCTCAAGATAAACATACGACCCCCACTGCCAACAATATTACAGCTGATCTTGAGGACACCTATGCCTCCCCCCCCCTCCACCTCCAGAAGTTTAGTTTTAGTTTGCGACTTAGTCGCAATGTTCCCCTCAGTAAGCAATATATTATGGAATGCATACTTGGAAATAATACTTGATCCTTCCCTCTTGGCTAGAGTTGGGTGGGATATTTCAACTTTTCATAAATGCTGTCAAAAATATTTTTGGTACTGCGTTTTTTAACTTCGACTCGTTATTTATCATGCAGCGTAATAGCATCCCTAGGGGAAGCCCTAAATCTAACTATTTGGCAGATATTGCTTTAAATAAAACTGATGATGAAATTTTAGTAAAATTTCCTAGTTACTGAATATTATTGCCACTATGTTGACGATTCTCTAGCGTTGATTCAGAACTCCATTAATTACGCATGCTGTAATTTCTCAATTAAACCCATCCATCTTTGCAATTTACAATGAAAGAATCGGTCATTAACTCTATATTGTACCTCGACACTACAGCAATCTTGACCGAATAAAAGAATGTACCCTTTACAGAAAAACCAAACACACCACGTCGTTGATTCACTACAACTCATTCATAGACCACGTTCATAAAAGCTTGGACGACAAAAGAACCATAGTGACTAATAAAGTATGACAAGTCTACTGCCACACCTCTAATAAACTCCTCCTTTCGCAAGAAATGAGACTACACCGTATAATGCTTTCCCTTGCAGCTGTTAGGAAAACTACTCGAACATAAGAACTTGTTGGAAAAACCGAAAAAATAAACCTCGACCTGTTCACTTTGCTTCCATTCCATATTTTCCGGGTGCCATAGAAAATCTTAAGGTAACTTATAACCGCTCAAGGAATCACCTTGTTTCGTCACCAAACGAAAGTCTTAAATGCCAAGAAATACAACCGATCATAATCAAGATTTGAAAACTAAAAATAATGTAATTTATCAGATTCCTTGCAGTGAAACATCGTAACACGGTCTTAAGCTGTTACGATGAAACCGGTATTAAAAGACTCAATTCCAACAAAGCTGATCTTAAATACAACTAGCTTATTTTAATAAAAATGAATTAATTTAAAATGCATTATAGGAATTTAGCTGGTTTACTATCCAAACTTATTTTTAACGTGTGCACTATTTCTGCACTTATTTTTTTTAACCCTTTTATTAATTGGAACGCTAGTTTTCGTAGCGTTTGTGTTTTTATTAAACCGGCTGTATTTTTATTTTAACAAGATGTTAACTTTAATAATTCGATTCACTGAATCGTTTGCTTAGTTATTATTGAATCAGAGGCCTTTAATGGTAAAACCCTGATAGCTATTTAAACCTGATTGGAAACTGAACGATTCTTTGAACTCCAGGATACTGTTTTTTACTTATGTAGAGCAGAGTTCTAAGACAGAGCAATCAAACTATTTCTATTCGAATTTTTTTGACGTATTTTCACGCAAGTGTGTATTTTTTTTCTATTGCTAAAAACAGACTTATATTTATTTGTAAAAACCAAATACTTAAGATGTTTTAACTTGTAACTATCTGAAACTATTTTGGATGTCAAATTAAACCAAGAGTTGATTGGACTCCTTGTGGATTGATAGCCAGAGTTAAAGTTAGGGAAATTTTGTGCTTTAAACTCCGGAAACTATATTAACTAAATCCCACCAGGTGGCAGCAGTGCTACACTTATTTTACTTTTAATCCCCAAGCTTAGACTTTCTATGCCCTCACTGGGCCAGTAGAAAAAAAGTATATTTGAATATAACACGGGGCTACAGCGACTATCTAGTCGCATTGGTCTTCTGTACAGTTCGTCCATTTCCAATGTTGAGGCGCACACCTCTATCATGCACTACAACAGCTATCTCTATTATATAATCTAAAAACAGTAACCATCAGAATTACCTGTTACAAATGTGTTAGCTTTTATGCTAATTTTATATTTTAGGCATAATTGTCAGCCTTTAGGCCTAATTTACAACTTTAATTTCGTAAGTAGCAACTAACGGAGATTTGGATTGTATACAGTAAGCCTATTCATTTTTGCAACACGGTATGCCTCCGCGCACACAATTACAGTGTTACAACGTAATGCGCAACGTAGCCTAATATAGATCAGTGGTAGTAGGGAAGGGAAAGGAGAAACGCTGCAGCAGCGACTCGTAGCAACTATTGACGTTGCCATGGTAACGTGATTTTAGATCTAATTTTCATTTTTTAGGCCTAATTTTGTTAACGGCAGTTTTAGTTTCGTAAGTAGCAGACAGGCCTAATGGAGAATTTGGTTCGATCGTAAGCCTATTCATTCATTCATTCAACAATGCGACAAGTTTCTTTTAAGCGAAGCTAAAAAAAAGTTTTTGTTTTTACGGCTGCGTTAACAAACATCTTTAAGATTTCAATTCGACGATGAAATGTTATTATTTAATTTAATTACGTCGAAGAAGTCTATTAGCTGTAGGGAGGCAACGATGTTTTAATTTGCCATGTTATTTAACTAACTTTTGACACTGAATCGAACGTTGTAAACAGTGGTCGTCAATTTCTGGTACCGTTGCGAAGTTGAAAAAAGCGACGGACGGACGGACGGAC
Organism: Lithobius niger; assembly: GCA_023313725.1. Lineage (NCBI taxonomy): Eukaryota > Metazoa > Arthropoda > Chilopoda > Lithobiomorpha > Lithobiidae > Lithobius > Lithobius niger. The sequence goes on from JAHWFP010272385.1 coordinate 2,774, forward strand.
AAAGTCGTTGTAATAGTCTTCTCAGCTGTACAGAAAACTAAAAGTCCACGATGGCAACCCAAAAGTAACTTGAGATGACCGCAACAATTTTAACAGATGTCAATGGCTTCTATAAGCACCTCCCGCCGTAGCAGCCGCCTCTACAAACTGGTGGCAGTGGTGCGATAACCATCTGTTTTCTAAAATTGGAGCCAGATGTTGAAAACCACAACTTCATCTGCAAAAACCGTTTTCGTTGAGCAACGTCTTTAACGAAGCAATCGTTTGATCCAGGCGAGTAGCCTATGCCTGTCAAACAGATGATCTCGCACAACCAAACCCTCTGGCGCCAGTAATCAAGAAACGCTGTTTCACCAACCCGAAGCGCCGTTTCCCAGTATACGTCTCCATTGGAGCCCGGAGACCAGTCCCCGTGTCCCACAAGTGATTTATGTGTCTGTCAACAACCGTACGTCATTTCAACTTCAAGGAGTCAACTCAGGTTTACCATTATACGGTGAGAGAACAGGGGAAGACTAACCGCTCAGTGATTGAGCTTTGTAAAAAAGAGGTTAGTGCTCACATTATATGCTATACTTGCCAAGCGTGTGTTTTATTTTTCCTGTGTGGTTTTCTTTTCGCAAATTTTGGAGGTCATAAATGAGGTATTTTTTATGTTTAACTGGATTTCAGTTTGTGGAGAAATAATTTAATTTATGCTTTGTGTAGAAATGCATTAGAAATGCACAATTACGATATTGTTAAAGTTAAATAATTAGCTATATTTGATCAAACTAGAGTGTCTGTGCAAGTGCAATTTTGGTTCATTGAGAAAGAATCTGAACAACAATTTCACGATTATGTTACAAATTTTGAGTTACAACTGTATTCTCCCGTTGGATTTCACTAGCTGAAGTTAACGGTAGTTACGACAAAATCAATAACTTTATTTTAATGGAGCAATTCCGGAAATCCTGCCCTGTCGGACTCAGGAAATGGTTACCAGATCACCAAAAAACTGGTACTCTGGAGGACGCAGTATCGCTTTTCCTTATAGGAATCAAGACAATATCTTGCTCCATGGTCTTAGGGCGCGTTTATGCAGCGACTTGCCTTTGCATTCTCGCAGCTAGAACTCAATAGCGGTGGCAGAGGTGACATTGCCATGGTAACAACGCTAAATGGATTAGCTAAATCCGACATCGTTTGAGTAAATACTTGCAGTCTTATGATCCGTGCAATAATATAAAGAATTCCTCATGACGAAACAATTTTCCCAAACGCTTCTGAACTCACGTTATTTGTTGTTTTCGTTGCGAGGCGGCAGACATAAAATCGCCGCCATGTTGGAATTTGAGGTGACTTCTAGCTTCTAGCTGTGAGAATGCAAAAGCGAGTGGTTGCGTAAACCCGGACTTAAATGAGGGAATCGGATGTTTGATTAAAATTGATTCTCGCTCGAGAGGCCTAGCAGTTCGCACTAGGTAATTTGAACCTTCGCTTTTGACACGATAGGGGATGGCAAGTTTTAAGTATGTAAACACGGTGAGCAAAATACTACAGGCTACCTTATAGGCTACAACAAATTGGAAAAACTGTACTAGCGCATTTGGTTATGCAGGTTTATTAGATAACAGATATCAACGTATATAATAAAAGGCTTTTTAGAAAACTCGGATGAATGAAAGGTAAGGTACAAAAGCAAGAGGCCACTCGCTGAAGGCGTGTGTTTGAAATAAGTTTTTTTGCATGAGCATGTAGCGCAATAAAAACGACACCGGCTATAGTACTTTTTGCGGTTAAGCACAACCAAAAATTAGAGATGCTTCACGTGACGGGACAACCTTTAGCGGGCGTCACGTTACGAAACACTTCCTTCAAAATACATGCCGACCTCACACTGCAAGACCAATTTTTTGACGTGTCGTGACGGAATAATGCACAGAGAATAATGGCATCACGCAACGGAATTTGTTAATCTAGTCGGAATCCTAAGAACGAACTAGGCTTGAACTGCAACGAACAAGGGAAAACGGAGTTAAATACTGTTAAAGGGTTAAACCTTATAATTGCTTAAGGTTGCCGTGAAGCCTCGAATTCTCAAAAACGCTATTAAAAAACAGTCCTTGATCACTCACGCTGGCTGCTAAAACTTCAACGAGGGCTAGTTAAAACTCAGCATTCCCTTCTAAATCACGCATTTTGCAAATGGCATTATCCACATGAAACCAATTTTCTAAAATAGCCAATTGGTCATACAAAATAAAGAATTCCCTCTTTACCTTAGACATGAGACTTGAAATCCAGCACGGCAAAGACAGACAAACTGAGGTGCGTCCTCAATGGTGAACTAAAGGTCACAAACCTATATGCGGGGGAAGAAATATGCTTCTTGGCCTCTGTACTGGAAAATGACACAAGTAACTTGCTTAACTAAGCTTGACTGGAGTCTGTAGTTATGGTCCGCCCCAGTAGCGGAGTGGTTAGAGTACCCGGTCTAGAGTTAGGGAAGTCCTGGATTCGAGGCCCAGTCGGGAAAGTTGTCTTTTGATTATTTTAAATTAGTGTAGAATGCTGTCTTGTATTCTCACAAGGCCAGTCTTTAATACTGACCATTAGACTACTAGCATAAAAATTTAGGTTAAAAAAATTTAAAACATTTTAAAAATAGGAAAAAATAATTAAAAAAGTAGAGTAATAAATGATAAAGCGTTTGATTATTTTGAGGACAATATATAATACTATTGGTGCTGGCTAGTACTTTATTATATAACATCCCTTGTTGTGGCCTTTGGCCATCTAAGGTCTAAGGACCAGGGTACAAACCCATGGTCACAAGGAGGTGGTCTACTGGCAATAATTGCTCGTTTCCGAGAAATAGGGCAGTCCAATGTCGAGGCATTCCCCCAACCCCCAAGTCATTGGACTTCCCCTTTTCGAATAAAGGACGTATTATTGGTGGTTAACTGCCTATTTCTCTCAGATTTTAATCGTAAGGTTCGACTTCCAGCTAACATATTGACTTATTTTAATTTTAGAAAATTTCTTTTGTTGTAACAATAATTGTCTCCAGTTTTTTAATTGTACTAATAATAGGACGTGATGTAGCAGGGGTTGTGTGGCCCCGTAAAAAGTGTAGATTATCAGAATTAACGCATGGTGACGTGTTTGGGTTTTTAGATTAGCTGTATATAACGATTACACTTTTTTTGCACGGCGATGTTTTACCGTGACGTCACTACGTGCATTAAACAACGGTAATCTAGACACACGCCAGTGTGTCGCGTCAAGTGAGGCGCAACAAACATCACATCAATTCAATTGTCGAAGACGTAAACCATTGTAGCGTGACGCAATAGCGAAGTGTCTAGTATCCTGAAGCATAGTTTGACACACTTCAGGTACTTGGGGAAAAATAATAATGCGGTACAAAAGCTTAAATTGTGTTAAAATAGAGAGCAATGACCCACGTGACAAAAATTACTGGTGTAGGAATGTCACCTAAACGGATTTCAATGCAAATGTGTTACTACCTAGCTAGCTTTTAGTCCACTCATTCCCATGTTAAATCCCATAGGGTGATTATTGACCGATACCAAGACGGAGGGAAGGCTTTCAGCTATGAAATTGGACGAATGGCTGCAGTACGATATGAACTGCATACCTTTTCTGGTTTGCAGCCTGGGGGTGTAACGGGAATAGCGTGGGAGGGCAGGTAAGTACGGAAGTATTGTTACAACCATCTTTATTAATAAAATCGAGTTGTCGCGTAGGATGGACGGCAACGAGACGGCCACAAGACGGCCGCCACAAGACGGCCGCAAGTAATTGATAGAGCACATATCCGTTTTCATTGTCGGTCGCTCGCCCTTTTTCTTTGCCGCAAGTAATTGATAGAGCCCATATCCGTTTTCATTGTTGGTCGCTCGCCCTTTTTCTTTGCTACCGTAGGAAGAATGAGCCCGCTCGCTCTCTTACTGATTGTTGAAGCTTCGTTTGCTTAATCGAGTTGTCGCGTAGGATCGACGGCAACGAGACGGCCGCCACAAGACGGTCGCAAGTAGTTGATAGAGCACATATCCGTTTTCATTGTCGGTCGCTCGTCCTTTTTCTTTGCTACCGTGGGAAGAATGAGCCCACTCGCCCTCTTGCTGATTGTTGAAGCTTCGTTTGTTTAATCCTCCCTTACAATGTCTCCAATGCCTATTTATTTATTTCATGTGTACAAAGGCCTATTTATTATTTCACATGCACAAAGGCGTATTTATTTATTTCACATGGACACACGCGTATTCCAACCATTTTGCCAGGAAAGAATCATATGTAATGTAAGTGTATGGACTCCGGAACAAGGGATACGCTGAATGAGGGAGTGAAGCTAACGAAAAACACCGTTTGCTAGACAGGGTACGCAAAAACACATAGACGGGATACACGCATTCCGTAACACATGAGGAAGGAAATCGTCCCAGTGTTTTTAACGGTGCATCAAACACCACCCGTGCGTAGCACGGGTTTCCGCTAGTTGTTAATATTGTTGGCATCGTCTCTCTTTGCACGGCCAAAGTTCGGATAATGACAACGTGTGTACTAACGTGCGTATCTATACATACGCTAGTGTGTCGCGATAAATCAAACCAACGTTGCCAAAGAAATTGTATCCATCACGTCCAATTCAAGAAAAATAAACAAAAGGTCAAAATATAACCAAAAACTGGTAAAGAGGCCACGAAATTGAGAATGGTTCGGCCCCTCAAAGGAGTGATGTATGTGATATTGGGTAAGTGGACACTCAACCTTTTGTTTACATGGCACATTGTTACACATCTGCAGACTAGTTGAGTTCAGTCAAATACACAATCAAAATTTTAAAAAAAATTGATATCATGGATCAAATACCAAAGTTCGGAATGATTCTGCCGGTCAAAGGAGTGATACTAACACACCAAAACATTCGCCAAGTTATTCGCACCGAATAATATTTGGACGTTAAATGAAAACTTGAATATTGCTACCGAAAATAGCAATGTTATAGTTTTCATTTAACCTTCGAACTGTAGGTCTGTGCAATTAACTTGGTGAATGTTTTGGTGTGCTGATATCACTCCTTAAAAGGGACGAACCATTCAGAATTTAGCGGCTCCTTTTTACCAGTTATGGTTTTTGATATCATTTCCTTCACCACACTGATATCTTATGCGTGTTTGTATTTTTCTGTACGACATATATGGGTTTTCTTTTTTTTCTTTCTTTTAGGTGATAGAACTGCCTGCGCTGAAGAGGGTGATCCGAAATGCATGTTGATGTGTAAAGAAAAGTTCGGAAGTGAAGGATACTGCTTCCCTCCGGGTAGTTGCATCTGTGATTATTTACTCTCCCATTAAATCGAAATGTTATGTGTGAATAAAAATACTTTAGCAAATGATCTTACTGTGATGTAATATATTTGTTGCTATGCAGTATCATAATGAAGGTCACACATTTAGTAAGAAAGTTATAATAATTAATTCTCCAATAGATGTTACGGTCGAGATAAAAGTTTAAGTATTTACAGCCAAAGTTGGTGGATGTGCAGCTCGTTAGCTCAAACGACGTCAGTGATCAGTACAAAACAGTATTACCTAAAACTACAATCAAAACTCATCAAAGTCGACGGAACATTCCAAAAGTGTCTGTTGAGAGGAAGTGACGTCAAATTTTTGACGCGGCCAAAGCATTTGCGGAGTCAACAGAATCAAACAGCCAGCAGATATGATGGATCTGTTGAAGATTACGCATGAATCATCCAACATGGGTGTTGTAACCAAATAAGCACTTCCCAAGCCTGTCGGACAGATAGGCGAACAGTCCGATCCGATTACACCACTATCATTAACAGTCACCATGCTGGCGTTGTCAAGGACGTTGCAAAGCAGTTTTAAGTTATATACCGGCCGATGGATGTCTATTAGTTAATATGGAGCGACTTGTCAGATTTTTTTAGTTTAGTGGTGGACACTGTATGTCACGACTATCTCCACCATATGTTAACTATCTTTACAGGTGGACATACACTTGAGTTGGAAACATGACAATTACTCGGTCAGGGACAAATGCTACACGTGTTTTCCATTGTGTTGTAAGGTTTAATTGAGTATATTTTTAATAACCACTTCATCTATGTGATGGCTGCCTTGTCCTCTCTTCTTTGATTTCCGTTCAGTGCTCTGACAAAGAATCCAACATCAATCCCTACCAACGCATCTGGATAGCTCTGCCACCACGCCCGAGATGTGGTGTAGAAACGAACAAAACGCGATCGCCTTGTTACAAAACGTATGAAATTGGTAGTAATAGTGTTACTGCTTAACCATTTCAATTTGTAATTATTTTCTGCATTTTTCACACTAAAATAACTTTCACTATGGTATGTGCCGTTAGGAAGATAGAATGCAGATGACCTTGAATGCTGTTTTCGTGGCCATTGCAAAGTCCTCATTGGCTTTGCCATACCTGACTTATATTATAAATATGTCTTCAGAATTAACATGGGACCATTATAACGGCAGTTATTTGCGTGTGACCAGCTTTTGCCTCACCCTGTATTATGGCAAATGGCTATGTGTTGGTTCGGAGCCACTACCCTTACAGATTTGGGTCCCTTACCGCCTCTACTGAAAATCGTTTCGTTCCTGAAATGTATTTAGTTATGAATCGCTGCTACTAATTCCTACCAGAAATATTTTCAGAGACAGTCGCTTTTTTCCATTGGGTACGTAAGCCAATATCTTTGAAAACATCTCAGGTAGAGATTTTAACTTCGAATTCCTGAATTTCATGCACCAAAACTCCCTTGTCATGAAACTGCAACCAAATAAGAGCAAAAGTGTGAACGTTATTGTCAGACAAACAGACAAATAATCAGGCAAACAGAATTCAAATTCAGTCAAGTATTAGACCTCTCGCTTAGCTCGCTCGCCCCAAAAAATAATTCAACGTAGACCATGAAACCGATTTGCCGGTTGGTTACTGTTGCGACTCTTCCCCCTCCTCCGCCCTCCCCCCACCCACCCAAAATTCCAGGATCATCAGTCGGAACAGGCCATTTACATTCTCCCTTTACGGCTTGCAGCTGGTTAACAAAGGCTTTATTTAAAAAAAAAAGTCGGGAACAATGAACATAGTTGGGCTGCCCATTAATAAATAGGTTTTCTTACGATTAATGAAAAAAATAGGAACTTAATGCTGCTTTCTTTTGCGCTCTTAATTTAAAATAGTATTATTTCTAGCGTATTTTTCATTATGGAAAGGTTAAGAGCTGCTGGATAGTGGGAGGCTTTGAAAAGAAGCCAGGTGTGCTACCCTGCAAAACGCGTCATTAGCTCGAGTTTTTGCAAGCTGCTCCTGTCTTGGGAAGATTAAACGATATTGCAGTTCCAAACATAATTCGATTATCGCGAAGTTTTCCCACACGTTGCATCCGTGTTTGTAGAGCTAAGGCATTTATACATTAAACCTTAGTGCATGAGGCCACAGTAAGGCATCACCTTGCTGGCATTCGGAAACTTGCTACTACTAAGCCATGACTTAAATACTCGATCACAAAATAATTTGAATATAATAAGACGATATCTTCGTAACCAAGCATTTTTGGATAAAAAACGTAGCAGGCATCCGATTTGTAAATGCACCAGCATCATCATCCAGTCCTACTTCAAGAACCCCACCGTGTAACGCCATCTGTTGACGTGTTTCGCCTACAAATTCGGGCTTGACGAGGTTTCAAAATCTTCATACAGATGGCACCACTTACCACACCTGCAACGCTGCTCAAAGTTTTGGTCGCGTGGAATGTGGCATGGTCGGCATTTTGACTTTTGACTCTCCTGTTATTAACCTGATAGCCATATCACCTATTAACCTTATTGATTGATTGTATTATTGAGCTTAAAGGGCTACCTACCATTCGCTCACAGACTATTTGAAACTTATTTGATGGCTATATCAACGACTATTGCTTGAAATTGACGCGAGTTGCCGTCTTGGTAAATTATTTCAAACAATTGACTCATAGTCTGGCGGCAGAGCTGAAGAATCGTGAATTTTATCATAAAAGCATGAAAATCGGAATGATGAATGTGCATGGCTGTAAGATCATTTTCAGGTATGAAGCCACTTCGAAATTTATCCAGGAGCATTTAAATCCAAGATGGCGGTCAAAATGGCAGTTCTTTTGGCTATAACTCCTAAACCGTCAACAAATCAAAAGCATAATGTGAAACAAAAACGTTCAGCACACATTTCTGGACAAGAAATGTCGCATACATTCTTTACATATAAGCAACCATTCAACCCCAAAATCGTATTTCAAGTTTATCCCCCTTAATTTGCAGGAGCGTTCCATTGTTCAATTGGTTGTTACAGTGAGGTTCGATTTCAAAATGCTCTTGTGAGCTTTCTAATAGGCCGAATAAGAAATACTTCGGATTTTCTGAAAGGTGGGGATGGATTCTTTCCATCAATCCTAACCGAAACTATTTAGGTTAGCTAGGAACCGACCTACAGCCATTTAGAGGTGAAGAGGTAATGGTGTAGCAGCAAAAGCGTACGGTGATTTGCGAATTCAAATTGCTCTTACGAGCTCTCTAATAGCATGCAAAGTACATGCTTAGAAAATTCGGAAAGACTGGAATTTATTCTTTCCATCAATCTTTACCGAAATTATTTAGCTTTGCTAGGGACCGTCATACGCCCATTTAAAGGTATCGAGGTAATAGCGTAGTAGCGAATGCGAATGGTGGTTTTCGAATTCAAAATGCTCTTGAGAGCTGGAAAGAGCACTTTGAATTTGAAAATCACCATACGCTTTTGCTGCTTATCTCTTCACCTTTAATGGTTATAGGACGGTCCCTAGCTAAGCTAAACAATTTTGGTTACGATTGATGGAAAGAATAGATCCACACCTTTCAGAAAAGCCGAAGTATTTCCAATTCGGGCTACTAGAAAGCTCGCAAGAGCACTTTGAAATTGAACCTCGCTATAACAACCAATTGAACAATGGAGCGCTCATGCAAATTAAGACGGATAAACTTTAAATACGATTGTGGGGTTAATGATATAGACACACGCTAGTGTGTCGCCGCCAAGTAACAGTAGGTCATCCCATTGTAGACATGCGATTGTTAAAAAATAGATTGTTAATGATAAAAAGGCGGCTCAGTAGCCATTCGTCCAATTTCATAGCTGGAAGCCTTCCCGTTATCTCGGGATTGATGAATAATCACTCTATGGAAATTAACATGGGGATGAGCGGACTGGAATTAGCTAGCTAGCTAGTAGCTAGTTACACATTTGCAACGTTATTGAAGGTGCGATTTGCATTGAAAGCAGCTTATCTGACATCCCTACACGAGTAAATTTTTGTCAGGTCATTGCTCTGGATTTCAACACAATTTAAGCTTTATCACCGCATTAATTTTTTATCCAAGTATCTGAAATGTGCCGAACTCTGCTTCAGGATATTAGACACTGACGTTATGGCGTCGCGCTACAATGGTTTAAACCTCGGCAATTGAATTGATGTGATGATTGTTGCCTAACTTTGTGCGACGCATTAGCGTGTGTCTAGATAAACTGCAGTATTTACAGTAAAAATAAAATGAAGATATGAAAAGTTGACGGGACTAAAGGAACCCCAGTCGTAGAGTGTTACATGGCATAAAATGAACGAATTTATCATAAAAAGAAACATGGACGTGCTATAACCAGGTGTAGCAAAACTGTGTGCTTTGTAAAAAAAAAAAGATGCATATCAAAACAAAAAGTATGTACAATAAAAAAGGTAAAATACAGTTAAAATCAATAATGTTTCAAAAACTTTGATAGGTCAACCAATTATAAATTCTTCTTGTAAACAGACACAGAACAGGCATTAACCAAATGAGATGGGAGAGAGTTCCATACTGCAACTATTCGCTGTCCGAAGAGAAACTTCCCGACAGTCCAATCTAGCTTTTCCAACAATTAACTTAAAATTATGACCTCTTGTTACACTATTGTTACGAAGGTGGAACATCTCACAGTAATTAAAGTCCATGGTGTAGTCTAGAATTTGGTACGTCGCGACCAGACCGGCCCTCAAGCATCTTAATTCTAATGAATCTAAACTGATCTTGTGCTAGTGTTTCTTTGCAAGTTTGATTTTGCAATCCAACCAAGCTTTTCGTAAGCATCTCTGTACTTTCTCTATTAAATCGATGTCACCCAATAAGTGGGGGGACCAAACAGGACTCACATATTCCAAAATTGGGCGAACATAAGTCTTATAAGCGAAGATCAAAACTGAGATATTTTTAGAAGTAAAACAGCGTTTGATCATAGCTGCTTTACAGTGAACTGACCGGGAAACAAAAATTGAAATGTGTACTAAATTTAAGATCTAATGTGAACCACACTCCTAAGTCTTTTGTTTCGATAACTTGGGGTAAGGATATGCCACTTGAAATGTATAACAAATGTTTGTTTGTTCTACCAACATGCATAGAGCTAATTTAGTTGCAGAAATCGGTAACTGCCAATCTTCAGACCAGGTAAAAAGCGAGGATAATGCTGCAGAAAGTCTGATGTAGTCTGAAAGATTAGTGGAGTGACCATATAATTTAACGTCATCGGCAAACTTTTTTAAGATGGTTGTTTGCCTGTCCCCCCAAATGAAGGGTGACCATGTCGTATGTGATGACCCTGTGTTTTCGGAAGCCAGTGTCATTCGGGCTATAATAAATAGATACAAATCGCTGGAAATAATACTAAGGAAAATGGGAAACAAGCCAACAGCGAAAAACATACACTAGGAATAACGTAGTTTAGTAAGCCACCTTTATGCACTCACGTTTCGTCGGAGTGGCATGACCCGGATTCGAACCGGCTACCCAGTTCGCCCCCATATCACTTGCATAGCGCCTTAGTCGCTATGGCCATATCCTCAACTGGCATAAAGATAACTCACTGGACCCGTTATTATGCCGTATTTATGCCAGTTGAGGATGTGGCCATAGCAACTAAGGCAGGTGAGTGAAGTTGGCCCCCCGAGGGAATGTGCTATTGATTTTAATAATTGTGCTGATAAGTACTATATGAATGTGCTCAATGTGCTAACACACGGAATTGATTGGACCCTTA
>JAHWFP010272395.1:0-19615 GCA_023313725.1 Lithobius niger
GTGGTATTCTGAATTTCTGAAATAACTTTTGTGGAAGAGTTTGGTTGTTGAATTAAAACACGGCGCCACGGGGGGGGGGGGGGGGGGATTTTTTCCCAGAACAAGGCCCCGCCCCACTCGATACTGTGAAAATCATAACTAATTTGCTATCTACATAATAATTCTGGATCCCGGCTGTGCTGATAAAAGGAAAGTTAAAGGAAAACCGGAAGGACAACAATCACTTTAATCGCTTCTCATTGTTTTCGTGCACGTGTAATGTCTTTGCTACGGTACCTAACAATTCCTAGTGCACGTGCCAAGGATTGAAAACTATCGTCCAAACCGTTGATTGTTGAAGGGCGAAATGAAAGAATCTCATTGCGGCCTTGCAGTGCTGGAAACACGGGTTCTCGTCAGATCACCGAAGTTAAGCAGCACTGGCCCCGATTGGTACTTGGGTGGGTGACCTCCTGGGAATCCATTCTGGGTGCTGCAGACATAGGGCCTTAGGGCTTCGTCGGGCAGATGACCGGGTACGGTTAACGCTCGCTAAAACCCTTTGACCTTTGAAAGAATCCATGTTTCAGCTAAATGCGTATAGTTTTAAATCAAACTGAGCTACGTTGTTGGCCTCGAAATTGGCAGCTTGAAACGATGCAATGGCTTATTTAATTCGCCCATGAAGGCTTTCAGAGCTGAGCTGAATTGTTTCAAAGTGAACAACAACAATCACTACTGAGCACGAGGCTGATCATTGCTATCTTGCAAAGTAGTCGTTTACAATCAAAGATGATGGTTCAGCGCTCACATTCTTTAAACGGTGCATCCTGTGACTTCAGCCACTGGATGCGCAGATTCAGTGACTGAGGCCAACAAAAATCACCGTTTGTCAGCCAGTGTGCGCAAAAAATGGATTGAAGTAATTTAATCCCGTGAAAGCGTTTCTTAGCCAATGTGTGCGAAAATGGGAGTGGGAGTAGGGAGTTGGGAATGGGAGTGAAGGGGTTGGGAGTGGGGCCTGAAAGGGGCGGGTGGGGGCGAGGGGGGGGGGGGGGGGCCGTGGATCTGTAAACTTAATTCATGACCGGCCCCGTGCTTCCTCTAGTTCAGAATATTAACGTTAGCACAAACGTCGCCAACAAACATATACCAGCGGATTACTTTAACCTTAGCGTTGACTAACGTCCTGGTTTGGAAGTCTAGTACATAGCCTAGTCATTGTCTGACGCAATTTATGGGAATTAGTAGTGATTTTGATAGTGTCGAGTCAACGTTAATGGTCTAGTGCATTATTATTATTGTTATTATTATTATTATTATTATTATTATATTTTGTCATTATTACTGCTCCCTTGTGATAATTAGCGGTCACAGTGTCAGGGTGGATTGATTGAAATAAATAATTTTACCCTTCCTTTAAAATATTTCAATTAATTCCAGCCTATACAATTTCCGGTTTAAGTTTCTCTTAAGATCAGTGTCACCGAACAGTTGCTTATGACGACAGCTTCTTCTGCAGGTGAAGAAAAATTGTTTTCAGCATTTGAATATGTTCACACAAAAATGCGCAACCACCCGGGAACAGTCAAGGCCAGAAAACTAGACTTATGTTTTTGCTGAAAGTACTAAAAAATATCAGTCATATGGCAATGACATTGACTGAAGACTGATCACCCATCAACATGAAGTTGAAGAAATTTTTTTCACCCGTATTTATCTGGCCTGGATTTATTGAAATTTGTATCATCCGTAATGTTTATTAAAACTGACCTGAGTGTTCGAAATCAAAAATCAAATTTTGCTGAAAACTATAAATTTATTTTCTAGTCATCATCTCTGTAAACATGCACCTAAATAAAATTCACGAATAAAAGTAGAAAACATGGGCCAAAATAAAATACAGATTTAAATTTAAAAAAAAACTGATTTCAATTTTAAAAAATCTGATTTTTTTGAATTTTTGAATGCAGACTTCTGGATTATGCTGTAACTACGCCACTGAGTGGGAAGTCCTGGGTTCGAGTCCCTGTCGGGGCCGTTGTTAAGTTAAAATCACTTTGCTAAAAACGGCATCTCTTGGCATGCAAGAAAATGAAAGGTACATTCCTCCTGGTTGGTTTTCTTGTATGGTCAAGTTTTACAACATTACGTCAGAGTTAACGTTGCAAAGGCATTAATTTTCCAATTTTTTTCCCTCATGAGGAACTATTTAGCTGCATTCACTCTAACCTATGTAAATGTTGCAAAAGCTATTTCGAGCAGGATGCTCGAATAGAGTGAGAAAGTATGTCCTTTTAATTATTTCTTTGTATTAGAGTTTTAGAAAAAGGCCTATTCCTTAACTAGACGAGATAACGACATGTGGTTATTGGCATTTTATACCAGAAATTGATCAGCATGTTCTACTTTCTATCTGCGGAATTTCGGAACGTTAAGAGTGTAGGAATGATGAAAAGCCAAGAGATATGTCCTCGTGCAAATATCGAGTTGTTTTTATATCTTAACCGATTGGTGGTGATGGTTCTTTGACCTCTTCTTTACGACTTGGTTCTTGCTGGGGCATGTTTCCTTCTGTTGGCAAATATAAAAGCAAAACTCCTCGTTTGATTTCCACTTTTGCCCGCAGGGAGAAAACCTATAAAGGCACGAAACAAGTGAGCGGCGTCTGATGGCGCGTGGGTCGGTCTGCACGTGCCAACCGTGGCCCACTTTTTGTTCATGGCCCAGACCGACCCCAACCGCACCCAGGCAGGAAGCCACGGGGTGATGGTGTTGTAAAAACTGTGGAGAGGCGAGGCACGTGTTAGTAATACCAAAAACAATGGGCCTCTGTGTGGATTGGGGTGGGGGAAAAGGTGCCTGCACCACACCTGTGATTTCTCTCATACTGTGACAGCAGGTGCATTTTTTCAACGACACGTGTCGAAGGAACCTTAGTCGACAGGCTAACTTCACAATTGACAGCAAGTCCTCGAATTAACTACTCTAATTTTGGGGTGAAAACCTAAACTGTTCACTTTGCATTCAATTATTATTTCGTTATTATTTTTTATTTCTTGGCCTTAACGCTGCTTGTAAAGATTAAAGAAACACCGAATATTCGGTGGTTATTATTATTTTGGTGTGTTTAAAAGGTACATAAGGTCGAAGCTACGCATTAAAATTGCTTGAATTTTTCTTTAAATGTGCAATGGATGAAATTTCACGAGTTAAAATGACATACGTGGGAAAAAAAACAGGAAAATAAAAGCGTTTGCAACATTTACACACGTCTGAACTAATGTTGCAAACTGAGTCAAAGAGGAAAGTCCAACTGGGATGCATACCTTTATTAATAAAAAAGGAGCAGGTTTCTCGTTCGTAGGCGGTCAGCAGTGGCAGTCTTCAGATAGAGACGAGGTTCGATGTCGTATCCTCTTGGTCTTGGGGACAATTGTGGGGGGCGGGGGGTAATCCACTCGGCCGTGCGTTGCTCACCGTGCTTCTAGTTTCGAGGGAACCGTCACAAAGCTCGCGCTTCGTCGCTGCACGTAGTTCTTTTGATTTTCGTGTGTGTCAAGGTTTAAAATTGACCGTTTTAAAATTAAAGGTACATTCCTCGCCCGGATGGCTTTCCTGTATGACTCAGTTTTGCAACATTACTTCAGAAGCGTGTAAATGTTGCAATTTTACTATTTTTCCCCTCGTGAAAATCAGTTTTGCTACATTCACTCTAACATGTAAATGTTGCAAAAGCTATTTCACGCAGGATGTTAGAATACAGTGAGGAGGTACGTACTTTTAAGCTAAGGAAGATTTGATAAACGTAAGATTCAGTTTTTGACTGTACCTACCCCCTTGCCAACATCCCTCCGCGGGGGGGGGGGGGGCGTCGTTTTAGGACTCTATGCGTACACGAATCGGGATTCGAACTCGTGTCCTATTGGCTGGGAGGCCAGGGTGTTATCCACTCGGCTATGTTTTGCTCGCCGTGTTCCCGTTATGCACGAGGCACGTTTTCTGCCATTGGACTTAATTATTTTCACACTTGTGCGAGGCGTTCGTAGTCGTCAAGAGATTAAACGAGGATATCTTGATATGATGACATCACGTTACGTTAACGGCAACACTGGTTTCACGGTGCAGGGTGATCGACTGACCTAGAATAGGGGTGGGGACGCCCTTTTACTTGTTGGTTTAGAGAGCATTTAGTTTTCTTCACTATAGCGCAACTAATTGTCTTTAATTTCCCTTTTTTTTCTCCAGAGCAATAAACCTTTGATGGAGAAAAGGCGGCGCGCGCGCATCAACCAGAGCTTGACGGAACTCAAAGCCCTCATCCTTGATGCTGTCAAAAAAGACGTAAGTATCAAGAAAAAATGGGGAAAAAATTATACTTTCTATAGTAATAGCGACCTGTATACACTGACTGTTAACCTCGCCGTGAATTTACTACGAAATAATTTACGGGGAAGTCTTCCGCCTTCCGTGTATATCGTCTGGGATTCTTGGCCTTAGAGTAAGGCACCGCTCCAACAGCAAACGGAGAATCTAAATTTTTATGTCAAATGAACTCCATGAAGCAAGTTTCAAATACAGAAATGTAAATGACGTTTAGAGGAACAGATTCCTTACTCAAGTGTTCGCTAATCTGCAGATTTTTTCTGGTTAACTCCCGGTGAATTTTTTTTGCAGGTCAGTGTATCTCACGTGGCTTTTACCTGTGCTGGCTCGCAAAGATAACAGTCAATAATGTGAGCTAGAAGCTACCGGGAAAATTGTTTCGTCAGGAGGAATTCTTTTTCTTAATGTCACGAATTATAAGACCGCAAGCATTCACCCAAATAATGTCGAATTTAGCTAATCCAGGTAGCGTAGTTACCATGGCAACGACACCCCATCACGATTAAATTCTACATTCGAGAATGGAAAAGCGAGTTGTTGCGTAAACGCGCTAACGATATCGCAACGCGTTGTGAATCAAAGACTAGAACCAAACTAGAATCAAAGACAAGACTGGTGAAAATGGTTTAAAAAAAAAGAAATTACTTGTAATACTGTACCCTTTTATGAATAATCACACCCGTTTGAACTTGATGTTTTGCTGCAGCTTCTCATTTTGTAGTACAAATGATCTAGAACTTATTAAAAGACAGATAATGACACAAGTAAAAAAGCTCGACGTAGACGACTTGGAAGGAGAGATGTTACTGTAGAGACTTAGTAAATATAAAAAGAAGGGGAAAAAATTAGATGTGCTTCTTAAGTGCCATTGTAATTACCTATCTGCTATCTGTAGCTTTATGAAAAACCGCTTTGTTAAAAAGCTCACGTGAGAAGTATGGAAAAAAGATAATTTCGTATGACTGTGTAAAAATAGGTGCCAACACATGAAAAAAATTTGTAAATTTTTCCTGAAATTTTCCTTGAAATTTTCCCAAGTTCCTAATTAAAATTGAGCCTTTTCATGCTGGGCCTGTACACAGCTATCGTATGACATCGTTTGGTTAAATAGGTGCAGGTGTGTCAATCCGGGACAATGAGAAACAGAATTCTTCCTGAAATATCAATCTTTTCTTTCGCTTCTCAGCTCCGATTCCTTACCAATTGACGGAGCCAAATTCAACGCCATGTGGAAATTTCAGGTTGTTTTCTAACTGATGGTTGCGAGAAAGAGTGGCCAAATGGTTGTGTAAATGCGCAGTTAAGCCTCAAACACATTGGCCGAAATATGATGCGATGCGAACCGTTATGGTGCAGAAAAGACGTCAAAAAGGGTGAAACCAACAAGTCAACTCGCTTCAAATTCTGTTCTGTTTTAGGATATTAGGTCTTCTTGTAGCCACAGGCACGTACCTGTAAGGAAGGGGTTAATAATGAAGTTAACAGGATAAGTACAGTGAGTGGAGTATTCAGATTCGTGTGTAAAGTGGCTTGTAGCCGGACCACGTAATTCGCTCGTCCAGGGTGTCTAGAAAAAAATTCAAACCCCATCTTAAATTCCATCTAGGATCTGATGAATGCACCAAATCTTTGTAACTGAGCCACCACTAGGCCTGTAAAGAATGCTGGTCTTAAAATTCCTTTTTGTACGTTCAGAGGATCCATTTTGTACTTCAAAAGTTATTAAGTTCAAGCTCTGCATTGGGTCAATAACTGAAATTGTAAAACACTCCGTTTATAGGCCACTCAAAATAGGGTTGAAAAAGGAATTAATTAGCAGCAGGCCACAAATTTGTGGGATGGTCTCGGGTGGCATGCTAAACAACATACTAAAAGTCCCTTGAATCCGACCACTGCGTTGTCCGCCATCTTGGAAACAGCGTCCGAAAACGGTGTTTTCAATTTTTCTCGGTAACGGTTGCTCGGGCATGAAAATATGTTCTCACCAAAAATGTACAGCATTCAGTTTTCTACAAAAAAAATGTTCTATTCATTTTTTTCGTAGATTTAATGATTCAGCCAATAAACGTTGTAGAGGAAGGTTGAGCTAATGCCGCTATCTTGGAAACACGCGCCGGAAATAGTTTTTTTTAAATATCACGGAAACGGCTGCAGATAAAGTTTAATACGAAATTGTAGAGCACGGAATTATCTGCAAAAAAGGTTCTATTCTTTTCTTTTCTTAAACCAAGTCATTGATTCAGCGAATAAACGGTGCCAAAGAGTCCATGCGTGTGGCCCCCAATGCACCCAATGTACATTACAACTTCATATAGTTGGGTGACTTGGGGGCCCAAAATTGATAGAATTTTTCACTTCCTGTAAAAAGCATGAATACATACGTCGAGTAACTGGGGGAAAATACCTATGATAGTAAGTTCAAATAACCCCTTGGGGAGAGGTGGCGATATATCCCACCAAAATCAGTAGTTATAGTGATTTTCGTGTTCAAAGTATTCTTGTGAGCCATAGCCATAAATGGATATGCTTAGGATTTTCTGAAAGGTGGGGATCTATTCTTTCCATCAATCCTAACCGAAATTGTATAGCCTATATATAAATATGAGCATAACAATGGCACTCTAAAATTCAACATAACCGCTACATCAATTATTACAGCTATACTTAAAATAGGCATAGGACGGTCCGTATGTAACCTAAACAATTTCAGTTAGGATTGATGAAAGAATAGCTCCCCATCTTTCAGAAAACCTAAGCATGTCCATTTATGCCTATTAAAGGGCTTGCAAGGGCACTTTGAATAATTCTAAAATAACCATATGCTTTCGCCGCTACCCCATTATCTCTTCATCTTTAAAGGGGCGTAGGACGGTCCCTATCTAAGTTAAACAATCTCGGGTAGGATTGATGGAAAGAATAGATCCACCCTTTCAGAAAACCCTAAATGTATCCATTTTGGGCTATTACGGGGCTCGCAAGAATACTTCGAACACGAAAATCACTATAACACGAATATGTTATAACTGTTTTTGGCGGGATAAATCACCCCCTTCACCTTCCCCAAGGAGTTTTTTTGAACTTTTTATCATAGCTATTTTTTCCCAGTTACTCTTCATAATGTATTCATGTTTTTCACAGATAGTGAAAAATTCCATCAATTTTGGGCCTCAAGCTACCCAACTATATGAAGTGTAAAGTACATTGGGTGCCACATGCGTGGCTTCTTTGGCACAGTTTATTCGCTGAACCATTGACTCAGTTTAAAAAAACCGAAAAGAACCTTTTTTGCAGACAATTCCATGCACTACAATCGATTTCCAGCGCATGTTTCCAAAATGGTGGCATTAGCTCAACATTCCTCTACAACGTTTATTGGCTGAATCATTGAATCTACGAGAAAAATGAATAGAACATTTTTTTTGTAGAAAGTTGAATGCTGTACATTTTTGGTAAGAACATATTTTCATGCCCGAGCAACCGTTACCGAGATATATTGAAAAAACAGTTTTCGGACGCCACGTTTCCAAGATAGTGGACAACGCAGTGGTCGGATTTCAGGGGACTTTTAGTATGTTCTTTAGCATGCCACCCGCGACCATCCCACAAATTTGTGGCTTGTTTCTAATTAATTCCTTTATTGGCCTGTTTTTTTTACCTAATTTTACTGGACCATTAGCTATGGCTCGTTCCTGAAGGATTTTTTCACCATATTTACCTTAGCATGTAAAAGGAGCCATTTGGACAAAGTCTGAACGACGGATCCATAGTTCAGTAAATTCTCAGCTTCTGTACAGTGTTGATTTGAGTAGTTTTGTTTCAAACATTTGGTTGTATTGGTTTTGCAATTCTTCTTTATGATCTACTGGGTTATTCAGTTCATAGGAGAAAAAAAAGGGGGAACAAATATTTATGATTATTCTTAATCATGTAGTGAAATATTTTAAGAAATGCCACTGATGGTAATTTTAACAACATGACTGTTTAATTTTTAGACCTCCAGACACAACAAGCTGGAGAAGGCAGACATCTTGGAAATGACGGTCAAATACCTACAGAACCTTCAGCGGCAGCAGTTGGCAGGTGAGTTCCAAATTCATAATGTACAATCGTTGGTTTACTTTGGAAAATACTTTTCAAACTTTAAAGGAATGTTGGGTGCTAATCTAGATAAGACCCTCGAAGGCGACTCACGACAAATTTACTACGAACAAAAAATACATGTTTTTTTGGTCTAAAGAACTCATCCCTGTCTGAAGGATCCTCCTCCAGATTAGCCCTAGCTTCTTTTGCATTCTTACGAGTACTGCCACACTTTACATGATGTCAGTTGATGGTCGTGTTGGCTGAGTTAGACCTAGTTGATTGATGTAAACGGATCTAGTTGCTAGAGCACTGAACCAGAGATAGCACTGGCAAAGTCCCTGCCAGTATACACTGAGTGAGAGACTATCGTCCGTCTTCAGCCTCTAAGAATCTCCTCTGTCCTAGCCTGAACAATGTTTTGGCTGCGAAGGTGTTCTGCTTTGCCCTCTCCTGACCGTCCCTTCCTTTACTCAAATTATTTAAGAATATCAACTTTTAAAATAGGCAAAGTTTCATCTTGAGTCAGTTTAGGGTACTACTGCTTCAGATGGCTTAATACCTTCTCACTAATTTCGAGCATCCTGCTTGAAATAGCTTTTGCAACATTTACATAAGTTAAAGTGAATGTAGCAATCCCGATTCGTGCGAGGGAAAAATTAGGAAAATGAATGTCTTTGCAACATTTACACAGTTCTGAACTAATGTTGTAAAACTGAGCCATACAGGAAAGCCAACTGGGAGGAATGTACCTTTAAAGGCTCAAATAAATAAAAATTAAATATGCCACTTGGGCCACCACATCTCTTTAAACACATTCTTATTATTGTAGTTTGGGTCAGTCTATACTAAACACATGTTCTCTAATTACATGTTCAACAAATTTTAACCATTACGAATAATGGTGTGGACATCCTACGTAAACTGACAAGCAGGTTCCAAAATAGCGATTTGGGCCTTCTCTAACAGTGCAAAGTGCCATGTTTGCATTAATGTGCGTCACGATAACAGTTTCTTTTTTTCCTTCCACAGCTCGTCTAACAACTGATCCTAATGTGACCAACAAGTTCCGTGCAGGATTTGGTGAGTGCGCTAGCGAGGTAACCCGTTTCTTGGACAGTGCTGAGGGACTTGAACCAAGTGTTCGAGACCGTTTATCGAGCCACTTGACAACTTGCCTTAGTGGCATTGAGAGGAAAGCTGAACCAACAACTGTCGAACTGCCATCATCAACTCCATCATCAACAGTCACAACAGCCACGTCAACTCAATCCACTTCTGTGTCTGTCCCACCATCGTCCACAGAACCTTCTCCACGATCAACACCGAGTCCAACACATTCACAAATGGCTTCCACAGCTACATCATCTCCAGTGTCATCACCAGCAGCACCACATGATCACAACAACAATGGCATCTTTAGCAGTGCCGATTTAATGGCTGCTTTTAAAGCTCCAGTATTCAGTGGTTTGCAGCTTATCCCTACGAGACTGGCTAATGGTGAAATAGCTTTTATTTTGCCCACTCAACATGCGTTAGCGGCAGCACATGTTCTTGCTAGTCAAGCAACAATAGCAACAGCAACAGCTACAAGTGCGAACTTACCCACGATAGCAGCTAAATTAATACCTGATGAGTCTGTCCACCAAGAAAGGCAAAGTCTTGTTAGTGTTGTATCGCCAAGCGAAGACAGTCAGTTCAGCAACTGTAGTCACGATAACAGCAGAGATTTGGAATCTCCATCTGGCTCAGACAATACAAACAACTCGGACAACGTGAACAAACACAACAGACCAAGCAACCATAGCAATGGAATGGTGTTCATCAAGGAAGAAGGCGTTTGGAGACCGTGGTGACTGTGAGTGACTTCAGTGTTTTCAACATTGTTCTGTAGCACCGAGTTTTCATCAAGTACGGCAGTTATACAAGGTTTTGACCAAATCTAGCTGTCTTAGTGCTTCCAAAGCTAAATTGATATTTTTGTCAGTAATAATACAGTGTACCATTACATTATACAACTTGTTACAATGTTTGATTATGACACTTGAAAGAAATATTTTTGTACAATTTCTCTTTTCTTTAATGATCATTTTAGAAGATACGGCAAAAATACATTACCTGATGATATTATAAGCCACGTAATATCGTGGAGAAGAAGTTTGCATAGAAGTGCAAACAATACCAAGCCAACCAACTGGACAGTCTGAGCCAGCCGACAGGGGCAAATAATTAAATGTGAGTGTTGTGAGTTGCAGAAAACTGTTACGATAAAATTAAGTTTTAAACCACAAATGTTTACAGAATCAGAATCAGCTCTTGGGTACTGAGCTAGGTTCGAAGATCGTACATGACTACTACATCTACAAAGGCAAGTAAATTGCCAGTTTGGGCTAAGCAAAGAAAATTCTGCAATTCTCAGTAATGCAGGGCGAAATAAAATAAAAATGAGATAGTACTTCCACTAATGTGCTTGTTCAGCAACCGCATAAGAAGCAAAGCATTAACGAATGCCTGTTAGTAGTATTACAATAATGTAAAGCTGGGCTGCGTAAATTACTAGTCTCTAAGCCATAACAAATGCCTTTTGTGCAATGCAACCCTGATCTTGAATATTTCTGAAATTTTATAGCTTTGCTGCAGGTTGGTGGAAGGTAATCATATTAGCCGACGGTTGCAATGAGCAGTTTTAAGTTATGAATTCTGAATTTTTATTTTTCGCTTTGCTGCTTCACCACATAGTTTAAGTCTTTTACTGGAGGCCATTGCCGGCTGCGGTTTTTTATTGCAATGTCGCCTTTTCATTCACTTTAAGTCTAATGCATGCCACATTAATAAAACAGATCAAAGCGAGTGCTGTCTGTCTACCCCCTTCTAAATTATGATTGTTTACAATAATTTTTATTTGCGTTTGGAGTTTCTGACAACATCGAATGTTTAAAAATTTTAAGATACATGCCTAAAAAAGTTATGAAGTGTGATGGTAAATGATAAAACTAGTGGTTTAATTATAAAGATTTAGTTGGAGACTGTCACTTTGTTTATTCTGAGTGCTGAGTTAAACTCTTCGTAAATTGTAGTCTATCGTGGAAAACAAACGTAAACCTAATACAGCTTCGGGATGATGGATTTTGAAGTCCAAAAACGGACGACTACATTTTCACTTGTTTAATTTGGCTTAACGAAATTACTCAACACAAATATGCATTGCCAAACGTTCTTTCTTACACAACTGGGTGTTGCAGGTGTAACTGCAAATTGTCGGTGGCATTCAATTACCTAGATTGGGTCCATAATCTTCCAACTTCTTCAGGTTTCTTGGGTGTGGAACTGGCATTCAACCTACAGAGGGTCATGAAGCAGAAGCAATGGTGCTAAGATTTGAAAGGCGCAGCAACATGGCCCACTAGATTGAACGCCAGTTCCACGCCCAAGAAACCTGAAGAAGATGGAATATTATGGCCCCAATCTCCATAATTAAATGCCACCGAAAATTCGCAACCACCTTTAACCTGCAACATCTAGTTGTGTAAGAAAGAACGTCTTTGGTAATGCATATTTCAGTCGAATAAGTTTGCTTTCGGCCAGTCCTGTCTCTTAATCTTTGTAGGCTATTAATTTCGTTCTGTTAGACCAGTGCACTCATGACAGGGAACCCGTTTTGGTACTGGCATTATTTTAATAAAACAGATTTCAATGGAAGCTTTCTTCCTTCATGATTTTACCACTTTTTAATTAATTATTTTCTTTTTACCCAGCATTACATGGTAAAGTGTAGCCTTTGAAAGAAATACGAGACTTATTTTATGTTCTGTTTTACGGTGACTCACACATTTTTTATGCAATCATCTTTTTAAAAAAAAACGTTCACTAGTAGAACTAGAAACTACTGGAAAGTCATGTATGTTTCACAGTGTGCGTAAGAAAACAGAAATTCTCCAAAAATTCCATCCTCACACCTCCTGAAAATCTTCTAAATCTTCTATTGAAAACTAGTTATTAAAATCTTTAATATAGATTTTTGGCTTGATCTTGTCATGACCTACAGCTTTGCAATCGGTCTGCACGATTTCCTATAGTAGTTCCCAAAAGTGACCTAGTGAGATATCTTACTGGGATATAACAATGTTACATATCACTACTGCAACGTTACTCCAGTTCATCCAAGTTTACATCCGAAATATAATACTGTGTATACGATGGAGCTTAATGAGTTACATTGTGTGTGCATGGATTTGTTCTTACACGCATTAATTTCCTCCAAGGAACTTTAGAAATGTTGTTTGTTCAATTGTTAGGTTTTGCCATTGTCAATTAGTAGGATAAAACAAAACTTTACTGAAATGTTATTGAATTTAACGTCTTTCTTGTTAGATATTCTACAAATTATGCTTAATATTGATTTAATTTTTTTATCTCATTATCGACTGTTCTAAAATGTATAGTTTAAACAAACTACAAAATACTAGCATCAATTTCAAATTATTATTAACATTAATTACTGACAGATTAGCATAAAATTATCTGAGTTTTTTACTTATCACGTTTTTCTGCTAGATTTGAGTAGGTGTGTCATATTCTTGTCTATTATTCTTTTTATGCTATTGGGTAGATTCTGTAGAAACACCTTATGCAGCACCATCGTTTGATATTTAAGAATCTTTGTTGACGTGGCCAAACTTGAGATCTTTTTGAGAGTTCAAGCCATAGTCTTGTAGAGTCTTTTCCTAAGATGAGAATCCATCCATTTTATAGACTTTATCAATTTTATACAACTTTACGGACAATCGTTTTGGTACCCAAAAAATGTTGGGTGTCCTTCTGGTTTTTCCACAGACAATGTGATATTTTTTGTACATATTTTTATATAATGGTTTTAATGCCACGACGTGTAAATATCAATTACATTTGAACCACAGTTCGCGCCAGAGTTGTAGGAAGTGTATAATTTTCTATCAATAACAACAACGTTGTAATTTTGTATATTTATTTTTCTACCATTCAATCATCACTCTATCACTGTAATTACTCACGTGTTGATACTCAGCACTGCCAATGGCTGAGGTCTGTTGCTCTTCTTTATTTTTTAATGTAATAAAACCAGTTGTCATTACGGAAGAAGTGTTGACATATAAATGTGCCATTAGTTCTTGTCTTGTTCCATTCGTCCGTTCACAAGCTATTACCCGTCATGAAGGTCTTGCTTTAATCATGGTGTAGCACGCATTCATGCTAGACCCAACAATTACTATACAAACATGCGAAGACGTGGGAGTGGCTTTGCTGAGTGGCCTGCTGCACTAAGACAAGGACGTAACGTGAAGAGGTGCCGAAGTTACGGTATTAGCACCTGTTCAGCTGATTACCACTTTTGGCTAAAAGATATTGCTATTGCTTCACATTTCAGAATTAGCATCTTTATCTCACCTACAACGTTGCGCAAAAACCAAAACAGTCAAGTTTTTCACCACAACTTGCAAATTTTCGGTGACTAATTTCTGTCTTCTTCTTCAGCCACTTGTTAGAAGGTTGAACTCATCGTCAAGTGCCTAAAGAAATGACAGAAAACAGTCAACAAAAATTTGCAAGCTGTGGCAAAAACTTACCTGTTTGGATTTTTGAGTAACGTTGTAGGTGAGGTTATGATTTCAAACCAAAGTAACTGTGACTGCAAGTCAATCTTTGCTGTTGGCATCATTCGACGTTGTACATGCAAAACTATAAACCATTACGAGATGGAAAGTCAAAATGGTTCGGTTAATACTAAATAAATACAAATGCATGTAACATTTTTGTGCGTATTAAACGCTACCTACCCACTTTCGGGTAGAAAAAGTGCTGGAATAGGAGGCCTACGTTTTAAAGAAAGTTAGCCAAAATAGTGCACATGAATCCACGCTAACCCCCAACCACAGTTCCCCTATACGCTGTGGGCAATTGATTAACCTTTTATTAGTCAAAAGATAATTAAGATTGGTATCAGTTAATTGGGGCATCACAGTGTGGAATCGTGTGCAATATTACGGCTAATTTTTCTTAAAACACTGCCTGCAGCGATTTCCTTAAAAAAATAAACCGTGCAAACTGCTGGTATGGTTTGGTCCAAAGCTCGTCTGAGATTCAATTCTCCTCTCAGGCAAAGTTCAAAATTCAATGGAAATGGCTACGGCTCTATTTATTTAACTCCAAAACCGCTTGATGGTCTAAAATGAGGGGTTTTCACTTGGCAGAGTAGATGGACCCAAATTACAAATATTCCTACACTAAAGAAAAGTGTTATTACAAAAAAAGTCTATTTTCACGAATTGGTTGGATAGCAAGTTTTTCAAGTAATCATTCATAAACTTTTTTGAGTCTTATTTAGTTTGAAACAAACTAATGCGTGTATAGCCTACAGATGAACTGGCTCAGTTTTGGATATGAAACGTTTTAGAGGAAAACGAAGTCTAAAAGGGGAAGGGGAAATTCGGGGGTGATATTTAGCCATATCACCACGACAATCTGTGTAAGAAAATTCAAAGCTAGACACATTCCTTTCGTACATACTACACGACACATGAATGTGCACTAGGTTGCACCTAAGCTCCTAGTTGACTATGTCTTCACTTAATTGTTATCACATTCACAAACTAACACTATTCATCTTGCAACAATGGTGATTATAGAATTAGAACTTACAGGCGGGTTGCCACCAAATGAATTGTGCCGTATCTACCGCCATGGAGTTCTGTATAGCACTTGCTTGCAGCTAACATGAATCAACTAAGAAGTTTATATTAACGCAATACAAAAGCCGCGTGCCTCCTTAATTATTGGGTGAAAAATTGGTACATCATCGTGCACCTGAAAGCAAGTTGTAAATGTTAACGATTTTACTGCCACTAGACGGCGCCACAGTAGATTCTTTGTTTTGTCCTGTGGTGCTAGCTAGTGGCCCTAACCTTTACAGATGGCTCCCAGGTGCACGTGGACGTACCACATTTTCTCTCAATAATTGAGGAGGCACTTGGTTTCTTGTGTTAAAAGATCTTAATCTTTGTGTCTCCATTTGGTTGCTCTGAGCATGCGCTAGAGAGTCTGGCACGGACTGAGAACTGAATTTTTACCGGTGAAACCACTACTACCTCCTTCCCCACCCCTGCCAAACCTACATGAAGCTGTTGTCAAGTGTTAGCGGATAAAATTGTGATGAAATCCATAGGCCAAAAAAAAAAATAATTCTTGCACACTGCTAACAAAGAATTTTTTTCAGTCTGAAGCAATTTTTCGAACCTTTTTCACTGCCTACCTTAAATAAGAAGTTTCTTCATGAGTTGCCAGCCAGACTCTGCAAATGCATTTATGATAACATCGTTGTCCAATTTCATCAAGCTTTCCTTTTTACAAGTTATTAGTAGTCAGGATTGTAGCATTTACGTTACTAACAAAAGATTTTAACTTTTTTGGGGGAAGGGAGTGACCGAAGGGACTCACTAGGAAATTCACGATTTCCCGGTGGGTCAGTGCGTGCTGAACAAAATTGCAACAGATGGCGCTATAGATGCTGCAAACTTTCGTTTGGTGTTTTTAAAGGTCGGTTGCCACCAAATTAGCATTGCAACATCTATAGGCCCATCGAGTTCACTCTCGCAGGAAGCAAAAGAATGCACAAAGCAAAACTTTTAAATGCAACAAACCAACCACGTGACTCCTTACTTATTGAGTAAAAATTTGGTACGCCCTCGTGCACATGAAAAAGGGCTATAAAGATTAACGATACTGATGTCACTAGATGGCGCCACGGAAAAATTTAAAGAAAATCCCCTGGCGCCATCTAGTGACACTAATATCGTTAATCTTTCTAGTTCGTTTTCAGGGGCACGAGGACGTACCAAATTTTTACTCAATAATTAAGAAGTCACGTGGCTTGTTTGTAGCGTTTAAAAGTTTTGCGTTGTGCATTCCTTTCCTTCTTGCGAGAGAGAACTCGATAGGCCTAGATATTGCAATGCTAATTTGGTGGCAACCGGCCTTTAAAAACGGAAAGCATATAACTAAACTTAGTTACGTAAAATAGTTTAACAAACAATGTTATTTAATCTAAGCCACAATGGCATCCTTAGAAAAGAATCAGTAAAAAATTTATTGTTGCAGTTTCTGCAGTAAAAAAAAAAACAAAATGGAGCCACGACGGATGTTTTTTACTACTCTTTGTAGCGGCAGTCATAACATACGTTCAGATAGTAGGTCGCAATGCCAAATGAATTACGCCAAACAAAAAATTCAGTTTAATGCTGCAAACGTGACGAGAACTTGTAAAACATGAGCAATAATAAAGGGCAGAACCTTTGACTTTAAACGAAGCAAGAAGGTAATTTTAATCCTTGGTTCGATCGAGAACGAAGAAAAAAAACGCGAACTAAGGACGTTCCATTACCAAACAAGGACTTAACTAAATCGTCATTTTAAGCTGCAATTACAAGAAGGACAACCGTCAAGTAAATGGACTCTGTTAACTGCTAACAATTTTCTAATTACACAACTGTGGAAAATATTCTGGTGTAAAGTTGGCCGAAATCAATAACTGGTAAAGAAAATAATTATCGAAAAAATTATCCACTTTTATTGCACGTTGTTTTCAGACTTCCAAAAAATTAACCGTTATGGCAGTTTTTTTTTGGGATACGGCATTAACAATACCCTTCGCGACCAAGTACGAACCTGGCCTCAGCCATCCCTGATATTTTCGCGATGAAAAGAGACTTGCGGTATCTCGTACTCATGTCAAATGTGGCGTGTCAAAGATCCTGGGATTTTCCGCTTGGATTTCTCCCGCTAAATTGTCTCTCTCGCCGGCTATTCATCATCTTCATCTGGAGGTGACGAAGAGCGGCCTGCACCCTGATTCATAAAGAGATAGCGAACAAAACAGCACCAAAACAAATCAAATCAAACTAACGCTTGGCAGAAAATGAAAATCCCAAAGTCCAGCGACGAACAGCGGGCTTTGACAGGGTTTCTTAGGAACCCAAGCACAGCGAGCAAAGCACAGCCAAGTGGGCAGTACCCTAGTCTCCAAGTCAAGAGAACAAGAGATCGAATCGTTTCTCTGACCTATATGAGAATCTATAACGGTCTGATGAGATACCTGGACAATGATTATGATAGCCTGTCCCACCGTCTCCCTCGTTAGACGGCCAATAGATGAATGCCAAATCTATAACCCCGTGCTTCTTGATCTGTAATCGCCAACCAATAGAGCAATGCCACACAGCTGACGAGGTTGGCATCTGGAGCCGATCGTTGAGCTAGCTGCAAGGGGCACTGGATGCAAATGGAAGCAAAAGATAACGGCGTCTTTAGTCAAACCGATGCTACGTGAACGGCTTTTTCAGGCCTAAAAAAAGTTTTGTCCAATTTCTTACGCTGCAAAACATGTATTAAGGTTATAAATCGGAACCTTAAAGATTCCGCTCGCTGAAAATTGTAGATGTCTTTTAGGTCCAAGAAACCGCTCTCACAGCATTGGATTGACAAAGTACGCTTAAGGTAAGTCACCAAGGTAAAGGGTAACTGAAGCAAACAGTCTGCATTACAATAGGTCTTGTGAGGATTGCAAGCTATACACTTATTTGGAAGGAAAAGACAAATGCCCCGAACGCTAAAATCTTAAATGATTACAAAAATGTGCTCTCCATTCTCATTCAAATCGTACACTTAATAGTAAACAGTAGCCTTAGGGTCGAAATTGGGGGAGGGGAAAAGCAACAGAGCCGGTGCGGCGAACTAAAAAAAAAAAAGTCTGCAAAGGGTTTCCCCTCCCACCACAAATAGTATCGCCCCTGAGGAGTACAACTGGTAAATGGAAAAATGTTCATGTTTTGTTTCAGTTTGGTTAGGGTAGGTTTAGTAAGGTATATAAGCAAGTGACCTCGTTATTGGAAAAAAAATACTTTGTAGTTTTACGCAACGTGGCATTTTTTTTTTTGTTTTGTCAGAGAGACATTTTCTTTTGGGAAATTCCTAATTGCCCATTCAGAAAGCGCTCATTTACTTAAAAACTGCTTGTTCATTTGCAATAATCCTACCGGTGTGCACAAGTGACACAACATTTTCTGTAAACTCCGTGTTACTAATGCGTTGTCATGTACGCAACACCATGTAAATCGACTTGTCGAGTTGAAAGACCCATGTGAACGCCTGCTTTGATCAGGGCTTTACCTGCTCCTGCTGGGGATAAGTAGATTTAGATGGCGTTGCATACAATGATAACACTTTGGCCACTTTGTTCGCAACACAGAAAGGTGAGCTTTCTGAGGTGTGCCTGGGGACCTTTAAAAGGTAAGCAGCAACACCCAGTGCCCATAGTCCCACACTTCAAACCAAGAGGACCCCAGTCTGAATCCCACCTCTAACCAGCCTACATGCATGTGGATTTAAAAAAAAGTCATAGGACGGAGAATCTGCCCTAAACCTTTTTAGGACCGCTCTCAAGGATTGTTAGACATGTGGCATGACTGACCTAGTGGAGTTCGACACAGATTGGTTGATATTCCGCTATGCGGTGCGGAATGTTGCCCCCAAATATCTCCTTCAGTCGATGAGCATTGAACGAGCCACTTGCTGTTGGGGCAATATTGACTTTGTTGGCATGCTGTACAGTCGCACTACGTTTTCTTTGTGTGTTTCTGGCTTTGTACGTACGCAACCTGTCACCAATTCGCAGAGAACCCAGTTTCAATTTGTCGTGCGTTCAAAACGTGACTATTCTTTCTACATCTAAATAAGGAAAACATGTGGAGGAAGGAGACAGTTCGAGTGTCATTGTCGCGCCATTGTGTCTCATTTTAACTATCCTCCAACCGCGTCCCTCCAGCCCCTTTCCTTCTCGTTAACAAACAATCCGTGTGCGCGTGGTCGGGGTCTCGAGTTGCGGTTGTGTGACTCACGGTGTCGTGCGGGTGCGGGGGTGGATTTACGGCCGTGTAGTGCACGTGTGGCCACCCACCGACCAAGAGTCCAAGGGTCAAACGGCGCCCAGCAAGCACGCGCCGAGCCCAGGTCGTCGGGATGACATCACGTTGTGACCTCAGACAGGAAACTGACGAAACTCGTTCCGGTTTTGTTGGTTATCATGGTGACGTTTTTTGGAAGCATAATGAAGCGCGTGGTCACGTTAAAACTCGAGTTGCCA
>JAHWFP010272402.1:0-10996 GCA_023313725.1 Lithobius niger
CCCCCCCCCCCAACATACACCTGTCCCCTCCCCCTTCCCATCCCCCTACAAAAACGCTGCCCCGTGACATTCTTCCTTTGGTGCAGCCCCGGAAAAGTCGCTGGCGTGTGCTTGACTGAAGGCCAAAAAAAACCACTATCACTGAGAAATCCAGCATTCAGTAGCAAGTAATCCCATGTTAAAGTTAATCCTTTGAAACAATTCACCTCGGTACCGTGCATTTCGACATTGTTGCAAGCAACGATTGCCGCCGCCCACTTAAAAACAATTCAGCTCCTTTCTGGAAGTGTACATTTAGGAAATAAATGCGCCTTTCCATCGTATCAGGCTGCAAATTTCGAGGCCCGTTGGGGGCCTCAAAATTAAAAACCAATCGTCGTTTCATTCGTCAATTCACTTCGGTAGCGCGCATTGCCCGCCACACACACTTGCCCTGGCACCCTCTCCCGCACCCCCCGAAAACGGGTAATCATAAGCTTAATGGTTAAAGACGTAATGGCCTCCACCCTCTCAATCTCTTTATTTTGTAGCATTAGAATGCCATGAACAGAGCTAACAGACGCACTGTCCACACACGGGCGTTTGCCGTACAGGCCCTCCTCCCCATTCCTAGTTTCTCGCTTTTGCTTGAGCAATCCGTACCGTGTGAAAAATAACTGTCCTTCGTCAGAGCCCCCTAAGAAAGGAAGGCCGAGTCAACCGTAGCTCCCGTAATGCTGGAAAACGCGCACAGTAAGTCGCTACAGTTCGCCGCAGGAGGGCGCTCCTGGCATGTGCCACTTCAGCGCTAAGTTAGCATTCGCGGCTGCTAGTTTTTTCGACTTTTAGCGACTAGAAACAGACAGTAGCTACCTAAATCAAGTTGATATTTTAAGTAAAAGCTTAAATTAAATACGAACAAAGAAAAACGTAAAGTAATAATTTAAAAAAATAAGAATTACTCTGAACAACAACTCGTACTTCATTATTAGTTCTGCACTGATTTATAATGACTGCTTTAAATTGTTAGAAATCAAGCTATGTCAGTGACTTTAAATAATTCGACAGTTTCATAATTTTGTGCACAAAATTTACTTCAATACCCAGAATAATACGAGAATTAAGCAGACAGATACACCCAAAACTACATTTCATTTGAAAAAAAAATTATAGGCGGAAACGGAAACATATTTTATTACACACCTGAAAGTTGGATTAAAAAGTATTAAAAATAAAAGTAGGCATAAATTGCCAACTCACTTTGTAGGTCTAACGCCCAAGAACGTTTTTTTTTTGAGAGGACCATGTCTTTTTAACTTGTTTTCGACAGTTCCATTCCTACTGGTTTTCTATTTCAGTTTTATCTTTTTTTTTCATCTGATTGTTGTCATTTGCTGCTCAAGTTGTGCAGAATAATAATAAATATTCGTCCCGTCAGACCGAGAGAAACGAATAAGTGTAAATGTATATTTTAGTTTTTTTTCCTCACAGTCTGATACTTATTAGGACTCAGCGTGACGTTTGACAGTTGCGTGATTCAAAAATAGTTTAAACAATAAATTTTTCTGTGTTCAAACTTTTTTTTTCAGTCGAAAGTTTAAAAAAAAGTTGTGAAAATAGCGACAATGTCCCAAAAAGCGAATCTGAATCCGATAAAGTGGCTCCTATTTTTTTTTCCACCCAATTTCTAAGTTAAAAAAAAAGAATCTTTAAAAAAAAAGAAAATTGGACTTTGGATCCAGAAACACGGTCACTATTTTCACTTTTTTTTAAACTTTGGGCTGAGATATTTTTTTAATCACTCTGTTCATTTTGTTTATTGATGGTTGGCAAATTTTTTTTTTCGTCGATTATCAAATTGGGGTATGGAATATTTCAACGTAAATCCAAATTATAAATATTAGCCATATTTTTATAGCCTATTAGTTAACTACAACGTAATTTAATATTTTAATTTCCTTCTGTGTTCTCTAATAGTCCCAAAGGACAACGTCAACCTTGAAAAATTAAACTAATACGAAAATGCCGACAAGTTTCAATTGTATTTACCAGTCAGGTGGCTGATCCAACCTTTTAGGCTAATGTTTTCCAGCCATCGGTTCGTAAAATAGTGGTTTGAGGATAATTCATGGTAATTCACACCCTTTCAAGTTAATATTCTTGCCGTGGAATTACAGAAAGGCACACAACAATTTACCATTTTTATTTTAAACAGCCTGAATGCACGCGACAGTAGTCTTGGCCATGCTTTCGTCACAGAAAGCGGCACATGCCTTAGCTGCCATCTAGCGGCCGTTTCGACGGATTGCGCAATGTTTTCTGTGCGCGGTTTTGCAGGCACTGACTCGGCCTTCCTTTCTTAGGGGGCTCTGCCTTCGTACATGACGTCACGTGACATTTACCGTTTAGTGCAGCCCCGGAAAAATCGCATGCGTATGTTTGACTGAAGGCTAAAAAAAAGCCCTGAGAAATCCAGCGTTCAGTAAGCAAGTAACGCTATGTTTAAATTAATCCTTTGAAACAATTCACCTCGGTACCGTGCATGGCGACATTGTTGCAAGCAACGATTGTTGCCGATCACTCAAAAACAATTCAACTACTTTCTGGAAGTGAACATTTAGGAAATAAATGCGCCTTTCCATCGTATCAAGCTGCCAATTTCGAGGAAATTAAGAACCAATCGTCGTTTGGTTTAAAGTTGTCTGGTTTAGTAGACACGGGTTGTTTTTTTGTTTTTTTTAGCTCAAACGCCGACAATGACACAGTCCACGCGACTTACACTTTGTTGGCGGCTTTGGCACCACAACAATACCAAAAAAACGAACCCAAAAACTGTGCGGCTGGTCTGGTAAGTGGTGCCATCTCTTCGAAGACTTTGGAAAAAGTGTTATAACCCAAACTTGTAGTCCAAGGCCATCAATAGACGGCGACATGGCAGGTTTGGTAAGTGGCGCCATCTGTTCGAAGACGTTGGAAAAGTGTCCCAACCCGAATTTGAAAGCTAATCCCGTCAACAGATGGCACTACAGGGTGGGGTACTTAATTGTACAACGGAATGGCGTGGCCGGTGACTTGGCCGCCTGCTGCCTATTATATATGTAGATTTGCGGGTTTTTTTTACATTTTTATTTTATAACTACTACTAATGCTAAAAATAGCACTTTTGAAAAAGCTCATTTCTGAAAAAATTGACACAAATTCCACTCCTCAATTTCAAAGGTGCGAGTTGATTTTTTTCTACGAGCTAGTCATAAGTTGTTTTTTTTTTGGGGTTAGCGGTCGTCAGTGCAGCTTTCCCAGAAATTAAAAAAAAAAAAAGCTTCTTATCTAAAGGTATTTAAAGTGTTGCTGGAGCTATATTTTAGGATTACAATACCGTGTGATTGACAGTAAGGGCCAAAACAAACACGGCGGCCAGGTCGCTGTGGCCAATGAGAATGCTTACGGTATGTAGTCGCGGTGGCCACCGGGATCCCGAGCGGCGTGCAGGCGACCACATGACGGCCATTGCGCCATGTTCATTTTTCACCACGTGATTGAGAATTATCAATGAAAAACGGACGTGGCCACGAGGCACGTCGTCGTGTTTTTTGGCTGCCACGACCTCTGGCCGCTCAGTGCGCGGGAGCCCTAAATAAATTTTATGAGGCAATTTTTTTGCTACGAGTCTTGGCTTGGCCGTGCTTGTCCCGGCCACTTTTCCGACTTCCGGACAAGCCCCAATTTCAGCCAGCGGCCAGACTGTAAACAAATTACGGGAACGTGATTGGTGTTTCAAGATGTTTACCAGCCACAACAATTGAGTAGATGATGACGAATGACGGCCCATTGGAGGTAGGAAATCATTATTATTACTTTTTTATCATTATTATTATTGCTATTATTACAACTTTGCGTTTTTGTTTTTTTTTTCATTTTATTTTATGCTAATGCTAAAAATGGGATTTTTTGAAAAAGCTCATTTCTGAAAAAAATTGACGCAAACTTCACTCCTCAATTTCAAAGGTGTGAGATGATTTTTTTCTACGAGCTAGTCATAAGTTTTTTTGTGGGGTTGTTTTTACGGTCGTCAGTACAGCTTTCCCAGAAATTAAAAAAAAAAGCTTCGTATCTAAAGGTATTTTAAGTGTTGCTGAAGCTATATTTTAGGATTACAATACCGTGTGGTTGACAGTAAGGGCCCCAACGCACACGGCGACCAGGTCGCTGTGGCCAACGAGAATGCTTACGGTATGTGTAGCAACGAGCACTTGGCCGCAGCGGCCAGACAGTCGCGGTGCCCACTGGGATCCCGAGCAGCGTGCAGGCGACCACACGGTGGCCATTGCTCCGTGTTCATATTTCACCACGTGATTTGAGAATTATCAATGAAAAACGGACTTGGCCGCGAGGCACATCGTCGTGTTTTTTGGCCACCACGACCACTGGCCGCTCAGTGCACGGGAGCCCTAAACGACATTTTATCAGGCAATTTTTTGGCTACAAGTCTTGGCTTGGCCGTGCTTGTCCCAGCCACTTTTCCCACTCCCGGAACAAGCCCCAATATCAGCCATGGGCCAGACCGTAAACAAATTACGGGAACGTGATTGGTGTTTCAAGATGTTTACCAGCCACAACAATTGAGTAGATGATGACGAACGACGGCCCATTGGAGGTAGGAAATCATTATTTTCAATTTTTTATCATTATTATTATTGCTGATCGTGATTTTTTTGGTACAGGCCAGATATTAATTTTATAAGTAAAAATGGTGACAGTACACATGCCCGGACTAAATCCATTTTTTTAAAGTTGTCCTTAACAGTTTTGAAATTGTAAAAAAAATTAAAAAACACAAACCACAATACAACTTTGCGTTTTTTTTTTACATTTTGCATTTTACATTCTGAAAAAAATGACGCAAATTTCATTCCTCCATTTCAAGGGTGTGAAAATTTTTTCTACTAGCCAGTCATAAGTTTTTTTGGTTGTTTTAATTTGCCGGTCGTGGGTATAACCAAAGTCAGCCTGACTGCCGTCCTTTAAGGGTTAATTAAGTTTCGAGTAACACCTTGCACCAGTAACAATCCTCATGGTATTCCCACTTAGTTCCACTTTTACTGACTTCGTTTCACAACCATTTTTTTGGGTTGCGCCACGCCGAATTCCTACCAACCGTGTAACTGGAAGTGAGTGGTAAAGCACAAATATAGTATTTTTATAGCCGACGAAAATATACATTATCTATTTTTATAGCGTTTCCCTCCTTTTGAGCTTTAATTCCCTAAAAACTTGTAAGTTGGTTTCCCAGCCAGGCTTGTACTACTGCGCATGCGCAAGGATGGGCTGGCTATATAAACTCGGTGCAGCCGTCCGATGGTATAATTTCTCCTAGGGCACTCACGTCAACGTGATCGCCTTGAGCTTCTTCATCCTCTTCTCGACCCGCTGGTCCTCCAGCCCAGCCATACTCGTCCTTCCTTGATCCGCCTGATCCGCAGAATGTCTTCCAAGATTTTACCGGTTGAAGCTCCGCTCCCGGCCATCCCATCTGCAGTCCTTGGGTCCGCAAGGCAGAGGGCTACCTCGTCCTCCCCTAGGATTAGGATACTTCCACCTCCTAAGGTGACACATCGTCGGTCCGGACGTGTCCCTACTCAACGATCCTCAGCTGTTTGACAGCCACTCGATCTGCCGTCCGCATCTTTACCAGTCGTTCATCCTCTTCACCTGCTGGTCGGACAATCCTCGGACGTGCACATCACCATCCGCCTCCGTCCTTACCTTCACCAGCATCTGTTCCTTCTTCAGGGATGAACAGACATGGGACCAATGCGTCCTCTTCACACAAGAACTCCTCAAGACCAGTCTTCGCATTCTCTACCACCCACGTCCGCAGGTGCTTCCATCCGTGCTTCCATCAAAGCCTCTGCTAGGATTCACTCTTCTACTACGGACCTTCTGGATCCCCCAGTTGAAGCCCACTCTCGACTACCTCAGCTCCGTCTTTAGGAGCAGGCAAACAGAGGATCAATCCATCCTCTCCACACAGAACCACCGGTCCTCAGGGCCAGCTGGCTTCACCATCCTACGTATCACTGCACATTGCCTCTACGATGCCTTTGTGGATTGGACTACTTCACCACCTATTATCGACTTCCGCATTCTTTCTCCTCCAGCATTTTATGCTGTTGTTTAACCAAGGCATATGATATCCCTCCGCACAGCTACCATCTGCGCATCCTACTGAGAAGCCCTACTTTCTCGTTTAAAACGTTCCATGTTGTTCACTTCGCTCCCAACTGTGCGCCGTCCGCTGTGTCCTATCCTATCCTCCATTGACCGTCCTCATGCTTCTGGGACGCCGAGGGATGGATCCTCCTCCCGCATTTCTTACTCCGCATTCCCTCTGGTCCCTCTGGTTGCGGATAACGTCGAGATTCTCGAACTTTCGGACCAGGATTTGTTGAAGCGGCCTCATCCGCCGCACAATCCTCCTCTTTCCAAACCATCCGCTCCGATGCCTGGTAACACTACAGCCATGTCTCCGATCCCCTGCAGTCAGCCTCCGCCAGCACGGGACCTGCGATTCCTTGCTAATGAACTATCGCGTATCAAGAAACGTTATGCTTGCCTTAAGCTTCAACTTAAAGCCCGGACGGTTACTGCCAAGTCGGCCTCCCCCGTGGTCTGCAACTCACTCCACTTGATTAACACTCAGTCGCCCTGTCATTCGGCAACAGGTCACTCCGCCAATCAGCGGAACAATGATCCGCTTACTCCGTCCCACGTGTATACCCTCATGGTCTGTCATTCCAAACTTTTAAACGAAAGACTCCAGTCTCTGATTACACTTCAGCCTAGCTTGCTTCGATTCCTAAGCATCACGAGCCTTCCCTTGACAGTGCAGAACCTTGATCTGCCTCGGACGAACCATCTCGTCCTATTCCAACCATCCCCACTCATACATCCGATCACAGCCGCGTCAATTCCTCCATGAGGAGCACCTATCCTTTTCAGAAAACTCAGAAAACTTCAGAAAACATCTACCATCCGGTACGAACATTATCCGTACTGAGTACGTCCGATCCGCCAGCAGTTGCTATCCTACACAGGACGACTGCTCCATCCTTGACGACATTGACCACTACTCCAGCTGTCGGTCCGCCTTCCAGGAGATCGTCGTCCTTCCAAGCAAGGTAGGAGTTTTCGGTAAATATTTTCGATTCTCTATCTTGTACCCCCACAGTGTTAAGACCCCTGCTGCGGTGCTCTCTTCTGCTTCTTTAACCATTATTATAAATTTTATCCATTCTTACCGCAATGCCTGGTCTCACTGAAGGATACCTCTTCTACTTCAGAGGACCGCCTCCGATCCGCTCGGTGGTACTCCGACTCATTCATAATTGGCTTAGGATTTAGGGTTGTCTTAACCAGGGACTTGTTCCCGGGAATGCCGGCTTGTACGCGAGGAGACAGCGAACCTAGTTACAAAGTCCGCTATAAAAATAGGTAATGTATATTTTCGTCGGCTATAAAAAGACTAAAATTGCAGTTTTTATTGCCTAACCGTAAATATACATTACCTTAACTCCCACCCAGGCCTCCCCTCCATTGTCTAGGTTCTGGGTGCGGAGAAACTATGCCATCGGACGGCTGCGCCGAGTTTATATAGCCAGCCCATCCTTGCGCATGCGCAGTAGTACAAGCCTGGCTGGGAATCCAACTTTCAAGTTTTCTAGGGAATTAAAGCTCAAAAGGGGGAAAACGCTATAAAAATAGGTAATATATATTTTCGGTTAGGCAATAAAAACTAAAATTAAGCAGGTGCAGGCCCTGCAATTTTAGTCTTTTTTTAACGTATCGTGTTGCATCAAAGTTCACAACGCTGTAAGAGACGTGTTTGCTTGGACTTGGTTTAGTGCTTGCTGCACAATTTCCGCATGTTTTTTAGCCGATTATTTGTTTTTCCTCGAATGATCAGAAAACCGAAAACTGAAATTAAAAATAAAAAGGTTTATAGAGAGGTACTTCAGTGTATTTGATTCTTGCTTCTGTACACCCGAAAAATGCGAAAATTGGAGGGGAAAAAACGGTTTTTTATTCCGGTTGAATTAGTTATACTGAAATGTTTATTTTCAGGTTGTTCTAGCGAAAATATATTACTCTCATCTCCTTATCACATTACTTGAGGTTTTTTGATCAGTTGACAAGCACATATTAATACGGAGTCCCATTTGTTAATGAAAAACACATTTTTTTAAATTTGTTAATGTTCATTGTCAACTGCTTTAAATATCTAGTACAGGTCTCTCTCATTTACTAGGAGTAGTTACTATTTAGTTATGTATGCCTCAATATAATAGCCGTGACTTTTTTTCCACCTGGTAGGTGGCCGGTGGACGGGGGGGGGGGGGCGCCGCTCAGTTGGCTCGCCTTGGGCGCCAAGGGGGCCAGCTACGGCCCTGCGTAAGACCATTAACTATACGTGATTATTTGTGTTGAAACCAGACTAATGCCTCGCTCGTTTATCAAAGAAGTAACCATGAATACTTACGGCACTGAGTGTAGGGATGGGTCGGGGAGTAGGTGTGGTTGGCTTTGGACCTAAGGAGACAAAAAAAATGTTATTATTAAATATAACTTGTGCTGTTTGTTAGAACTTGGAAATTCCAGAAAACCTTTTAAACCGGAATTGCCACCTATGATTGCATCGTTAATAATGCTAACTTACAAACTGTATGTATTTCTCTTGGTAATGATTATCAGTATTGTAATTGTAGTTCCGTAATTAGCACTATTTAGCCTGATTCGAACAATTTCAAAACCTAAGGAATAAGAAAGTGGCACAAAAGAACCATCGTCCCGAAACGATTAAGGGGGCCAGTCATTATTTATGGCTGGTGGGATGGTAGCCAGAGGAATTGAAAATGTGACCGCCAAATTTTTCGATGATTCCCCTCTCCCTCCCAACACCCTGAAAAAGATACTTGATCGCACACCACTCAACAAAAATAAACTAAGCTTTTCTTATATATACCTTTTGTGGTTAAGTGTCAGATGATTTCCTGTGGTCTGTTTAAAAAAAAAATTATATTTCGCATCGACAATTCCAAGTTGTATGGGAAATGAGCCATGAATTAAAAAAAATATGTTCTTGAAAATATTCAAAGTGATCTTTGGACCGAGCTTCATGATTCCTGACGGTGGAATAACTTTTGAGGGATTCATATATAGTTAAGGGCTATTTTTGAGGCCTAAAATTGCATTTTTGCTCTAGTTTGGTTGATTTTTTTTTACCCCCTCCCCCCGAGAGAGCATGAAAAATCCATATGATGCACCCCCTTCCCCAAATTCCTTCGGTCCCCGTTAATAATAAATAATATCCGGTCCCTACGTGGAATGTCATGATCTAATGGTACCACTACTTTTACATTCAAACTGACTTAACCCTTTGTTGCTCTAGTGTAAGCTAAAGCAAACTCTGTACAGTATATGGACATACAAAAATGTTGGAGCTATCGTGAATCACATTTAATTCGTAAGGAACGATGGATCACACACATTATCCACAACACATTTATTTGTGTTAGAACAGTAAGATGGTTGTGTAACATTCTTTCTTGATCACATTCTTTCTTTAACCAGGGTATTAATGCTCTTTTAGACAAAGCGGCTCAATGTGAAACCAGTCTTTTTAGAACCTAGTATGGGAAGAGAAGGAGTAGAAAACCCGAAGATTTGAACCAGGAAACTTTCAATCATCCAGTCTGCATTAAAGACTGGACTTGTAAGGTTACATAATACACTAATCTGAGAAAGACAGAAAAGACAACTGCCCCGACTGGGACTCTAACTCAGGACTTCCCGTTTACTAGCCGGGCGCTCTAATCAGTGCGCTACAGGCTCCAGAGCGAAAAGTCTTGGATTCGAGTCCCAGTCGGGGTAGTTGTCTTGTCTTTCTTTCTCAGATTAGTGTATTATGTATCCTCACAAGGCCAGTCTTTAATGCAGACTGCTTGCTTCGTTTACCCTTACCTTGTGATTTCTTCTTTATATATTCCAATAATCGTTGGTGGCCGAGATGATGTCCAGAATATGGCAGAGTAGATCTCGTAGCTGCTGAAGTAGAATTGTATTCTCTCGCACTATCTTACCTATCCTGGTGAATTGCCAGTGTCCCCTTCCCAGCCACGAGCCACACCAACTGCGAGGACTGCCGCCACTCAGTCACCATCAACTTACTAATTATTTATAAAACGGCGGTCACGAATGTTATAATTAACGTTTAAACATTAAAGTTAAAACGTAGAGATTCGAACGTTTAGATTTGATCAGCACAGTGTGAGGCAGTTTAAATAAAAGTTACACTATTCAAGATTAGTTGGCTGTCTTCTTGGACTATTCAGTGGTGGTGAAATTGAAGTACAAAATCATCCACCCCCTTCCTACCACCAGAGATGGCTCCATGATCTTTTGAAGGTGGGTGCTTGACTGCTGGCTAGTCATCTTCTCGGGTAATAACCAGGGATCTGAGGGAACGCTGTAAGCTGCATCAGCAAAGTCCTTAACGGTTTAACCTTTGTCTACTCCTTTTTTGGCTTTTGGTGTATAAGTTTGGAACATGTCTAATAGACATTGTCTGGTTGCACCATAACTTATTTCAAACCTAATATATGTGGTAAAATTTTAATAATGAAAATCAGCCGTTCAGTTTACACTGATTTTTTTCTTCCCCTAGTTGAATTATGTCAGCGTTTGAATCTTAAAATTACAAAGCTTAACATTTATTTTTTTGTAAAAAGAGGTGGTGCAGCCGTGCCATACTAAATCCGCCCCTTAAAACTTATGTAAGCAAGATGAAGGAGAAACACGAGCTTGCCTTTTATACAGCCAAAGAGGATTTTGCAAGCACAACTGCCGACGCGCTCGACGATTATTGAGCATGCACATTACAAGAAACCTTAATGCCGCCCGCGCACTGAGCGACTTGGCCGCGCGGCCAGGTTGCTGCAGCCAATGAAAATGATTAGTTCGT
>JAHWFP010272411.1:0-10630 GCA_023313725.1 Lithobius niger
GTTTTTCTTAAACATAATGCAGGTTAATTTGTGTTGGAAAAAAGATAAGAGGATTGTTGGGGGAGTTGGGATTGGGGGAAAAGCTTGAATTTTGTCTAGGGCCCTGAATATCCTTAATCCGGCCCTGGGAAGATGCCTAAGTGAGCGACACCTATTAGTCAAGCGGCGTTGACACTTTTGCAAACAGGAAAGAAACACCGGGTAAGACGGCCTGCTGACTTGCAAACGGTATTCGAGTACTGGTCATAGGACTAAGAATAAATGTGAAGTGAGATGTGAAAAAAATTTGAGAATGAAATTTGCTTTCTTTAGGACTTTTTATGTCACAAAGTCAGCATGAAGAAGAAACAGGAGGGTACTTTCAATAAGAATGCCAAGGTCGGTGTGAGTTGAGTTGTACGTAGTCCCAATGAAGTAAGTATAGCAAGGGTTATTGTAGCCGAAATACACAGTAACACGTTTCTCAGGATCGAGTTCAAATTGTTACTAGTGGCCCAATTGTGCATGCAGTTTAAGTCGTATTGTAAAGTGTTGTGAAGTTTTGTGCAGTTTTAAGTTGTCAACATAAGTATAAGTTTGTAAAGAAATGATCTTTGCAAGTCAGAGAGGTAGATGTTAAAAAGAAGTGGACTAAGAACAGATCCTTGAGGAAGTTTTAAGTTGAAGGTATTCGTATAATTTTGTACAAAAATTATCTTTGGAAAGTCAGGTGGGTAGATATATAAAAAGTGAACTAAGAACAGACCCTTGAGGAACGTTTTGAACGTTCTTATGAATTGGAATGATATTTGCATCTTTCTACGTTGTTGAAAAATTGCACGTATGAATCGAGATGCCGAAAATATGAAAAAGGAAGTAAAAGAGAAGACCCACAGTTTTTGAGAAATCGGAACCCCAGGACACATATACCTTATGCTGGGGGAGTTCAGTTGCAATGTCTAGTGAGGAGAATCTAATCTCTCTACACAGCTTAATGGTAGAAGGCTACAGAAGTTCAGATGACTTCGTGGTAGAGGCAAAAAAGACATTGAAAACAAAGCACAGGAGAGCATCTTCAAGGAGAATGATTCAATCACTGCGCTTAATACAATTACTGCCTTAGATTTCTTGTTATGGTTGGCAGAGGAGAATACATCTTTTAGCTGATTCTTAGCTCTAAGAATAATATAATTTTCAAAAAGATTACATGCGCGTCGGATACTGATACAAGCTGTATTCTGTGCATTTTTAAAAGTCACAAGATTGACAGTAATAGGTGAATTCCTGTAACAGTTGTAAGCTTTTATCCCCTGTTTTCAGCTTTTTGAACATCATTTGTCGACCATGGAGTGTGAGTATTTTGAGAAATAGTCATTAC
The DNA here is from genome assembly GCA_023313725.1 of Lithobius niger. Classification (NCBI taxonomy): domain Eukaryota; kingdom Metazoa; phylum Arthropoda; class Chilopoda; order Lithobiomorpha; family Lithobiidae; genus Lithobius; species Lithobius niger. The sequence continues at coordinate 1,358 of JAHWFP010272411.1, forward strand.
GGGAATAAAGTTTGCAATGAGCTCGCGTAAAGGATTGAAAGATATCAAGGCGGTAGTGTTCATGGTGTTAATCATGGGATAGGCTGCCTTCCAAAAATTAGGACGGGTGTGAGTTGAATTGTTAATGCAGAAATTCATTTCAATTTGGAAAGAAAATACATCATATCACTAAGGCCAAGAGGAGCAGAATGGAGATGGAAGAAGAGGAATTTGTGGAGCAGACAGCCCTGGCAGTTGTCAGCAGAAGGTGAATGTTTTTTTTTCCGAACAATACTGTACACAAAAGAGCCGTAGACTCCAGCACCACCAAATGAGCAGTGATCTGCATTTCGTTGGATTGAATTCTGGTCATGTCATCTCGTTGAAATAGAAGCTAACCTTAAGTTCATAATAGCAACTTACTGTTTCTTAGCCATTCACAGCATAATAATTTTTGCTTTTAAGGTTTTCAAAATTTAAGATAAGTAGAAAATTATATGTTCACATTATTCATTAAGGGCATATCTTACACCTGACAATCTTTATTCTACTCCTTATTTCAATGTTTCTTCCACCTTTGAGGGAATAGAGGAAGAAAGCCGGCCATAAACATAAGCAGCTAGACACGATGCAGTCTAGAGCAATTTCACACATTTCCTAATCTGTCATCCTGGATTCTCTCACCAGTTTGGTTTTGCAAGTTGAATTATAACACTAGTGACTAGAATTAGCATTCAGAATACTCATTTCGCACTGTTTGGGGGCAGGGAAGCTAACTAAAAATGTTGGCCTCAAAACAGGTTGGGTCCAGTAGTGAGCATCACCTAGTCACCAGAGCCAATCTTTCCCTGTCTGGGTGAACAGATTCTTTCACCATCAAATGTGCAGTGAACTAGTGTATGAGAAGAACAAATTAACTATGTTCAGTTGTAGGTGCATCAGTAATGACATGCACAACGACATGCGAACAGGTGACTGTTTACTCTGACCTTGACCATCTGAGTTTCCAAAAAGTTTGAAATTTAGCTGAATCCTTTGATGACGTTTCACTAGTTTAGGTGACAGTATCTTCAGGATCTTTATACGTGTTGATTCGCCAAATCAAGGTGAAGGTGCGTAGTTGTACTGTGGTTGCTTGGGATGATCACAGTTAAAATTGCCATACTTGTCTTTTTTCTTTCACTATGATAATATTATGTTGTCACTAAAAATATTGCATAAATGTTATATTTTTTAGGTTGGGACAATTTTACGAACATTCTGAAACTAAACGCGACTTCAGAAAAACAGAAGCCTATTATAAGGATGCGGTGACGAGTGGAATAAGCAGAAATCTGGCTGCAGAAATGGATCTTGGAAGAGTAAGAAGAAAGATTAACAAAGAATTCGATTTTCACCAATATCTGATAGATCTATTAGATATTTATCCGAATGAGGACCACCAGGCCACTATCCACAATCGACTGCGCCACGTAAAGAAAACTGGCGAAAGGAGAATCTGAACAGTTCTACAAAGAGCTTGTATTTGTAGGGTCAATGCTCGTTATCAGAAGGTATTCAAATTCCGAGGTTTAGTCTTCTATGTGCTAATGAATATTGTCACTATTTTAAAGGTAGACTGCGCTTTTAACTGAATGCAAAGCATAATACTCATCTTAGATTCTTTGTTAGCTAGGATTATTATCATATGGGTGCCTAGTGTTTAAAATTACGTACTTACCTTTGATGCTCATTTTGCTAGTATTATTGTCTGGGTGCCTTTGTGTAAACTTAAATACTCACCTTTGATGCTTTTTGTGATATAATTATCATTTGAGTGCCTAGTCTGGGCAGAATGAAAACGATGAATACGTTTTCGTAATTAGAAGTGAGAATGACTTAAGCATGAAATAATGGATACCAACGAACCAATTAATTTAGTACGGTATTCAGCATGTTGAAGATGCAATAAGAGTATTAAATAGCAATTTTCATCCACTTGAGGATCAAATTATAATTCTACATATACTATTAAAAACTTATGGAAAAACGGGGATTTGTTTAAATTAGAAATTGGTAAAATGAGAGAACTGGGATATTTGACTGACCTAAGTATAAAAAAACGAGACTGTGTTGTATACTTTACATAAATTGTATGGCTCATTGGATAACAGGAGATGACACTTTGATGGGAAGTGATTTGGATTACTTTGTGCATGATAATTTGCATTATAGTGTCAACATGATTAACATACAAGTAAATGATGCTACGGAAAAAAAGTTAACTAGGTTGATAAAAATTTAAAATTCTGCTAACCTATAGACAACCATCAATTAATATAAACGACTTTATTAATGAATTAAGCGTTTTCCAAGCCTGTAATTGTACTGAAAATCTAATGGAGGACATCAACACAGATATTTTGATTATTGCTGAAAAAATTGTCGAAATCATAAAGTAGGATATGAAGTTGAAAAATAAAAAATTTTTTTTTAGTACTTTATGGATTTAATAACAATAATAATAATAATATTATTATTAATAATAATAAAACAACTTTATTCGTAAAGATAACGAATGGGTACATGGATGGGCTTGACAGCTGTGCTAAAGACAACAAAAAGACGCAAAAAAATGAAGCCATGAAAATTGAACGGGTGTAAAGGAACCCCAGTAATAGAACTTTACATGGCATGAAATGCAAGCTTTTATGCTTGCATTTCATTTGAATCAAGATTTAACATGCCTACCAGAGAGGAAATGTGAAATAAAATGATTACTGTTTCTTGTCTTGATCATGTATTTATAAAAACTTATACAGATAATGTGGGAGTTACAATAAAAAATTTAATTGTTGATCACTACACGACACCATTTTTTATTGTTACACATAATACCTGGAAATTTAAAAGGATTGAAGATCGTATTACTTTTATAATGATAAAAAAATTAGACTTGACTGGGGTTTCCTTACTCATATTAAATGCTCAAATAAAATGTATGAAGCTATAAAACAAAAAAAAAATATTAAAGGGCAATTACATACATTTTGACATGCGTGCTTTACTTTGGATCATTTACGCAATAAATAAGCACAAGAATTGCGGTAAGAATACGTTACGTATGTCCGATACAACAATTTAATTATTGCATCACCAAAACACGACATGGAGATCGCCATTGTTTTGCAGGAACGCGCAGAAATTAATGCCGACTGATGTCACTCTTCGATTTCGACTCGCAGCCGATTGAGATAGCTCTATTGGCTGTGAGAGCTCGGGCGTCTGACGGCCTTAGCTGGCCGACAGTTGTAGTGTAATTTTGACCTTCAAAAAGCTTTTTGCATGATCAACAGAAATGTATTATTAAAATAAAAATGGAATCGTACGGTATATGGTATAAAGTACGTACGCAACATTCTTACAAGTTACTTAAAAACAGAACGAGTTGTGTCAAAGTTGGAAAGCTTAAAAGTGGTATTTAAATTGTAACGATGGTGTCCCACAGGGTTCATTTTTAGGACTATTACTTTTCTTAATTTTTATTAATGACATTGGCAATAATATTGATGAAGGAAACATACAAACGTTTATGGATGGTGTGTTCTTGATTTCCATTTGCACGTAAATAAACAAACGACAAACACATTACAATGTAATTTTGATAAAATGTATGACTGGACTATCGAAAAAGAAGCATTTGTTTCTAAAGAAAAAAATTATATTTATGCATGCTAAAACACTGCCCATGGTAAGTCATCATAAAAAAGACATTTTTCTAAAAACACTAAATATATCTCAACCACTAAATGCGGTCCAAACTGCAGAGTATCTAGGTTTAGCCATTGATCAAAATAAATTAAAGAACATATTGAGCTACATTTTAGTAAAATTAGAAGCACTCTACCAAAACTATATCAGTTAAAGACTAATACTAACAACACATTTTTTATTACCCATGGATTCAGCCACATCTAAGATATGGGATTGAAAGTTATGGTTTTGCACCAGAATAGTTAATTAAAAGATTACAAAGCATTAAGGCTGTACAGATGCAGATACCGTATCGGTAAATCTGCAGATATTCAATGTATCGGAATCGGTATTTCTTAAAGATTCCTTTGCAGATACCACACTTCACCTTGATGATGTAGAGTTTCATGTTTCCTGCCTGCTGCCTGCCACAGTTCTGGAAATTGAAGTGCAACACAAAGTTTCATCCTGAATAAAATCATTATCAATTTATCTGCATCGAGAACTTTGTGTTCCCTGCCTTCAGACGGTCACGATTCCAAAAATAACAGTGCAACACGAAGTCTCGTCTTGAATTAAATCAGTATCGGCATCGGTATCGGTTTAACAGATATTGTGCGGCATCGGATCGGTATCTGTATCGGATCGGTAGGAGTGGTATCGATACAGCCTCAAAATAAGGTTATTAAAATTGTATTGAAAAGCAATGATCATATTACAACTAAAAAAAATGTACCAGGTAAATGGTACTTTGGATGTTTTAAATCTAAGAAACTTTGTAATAATATGAAAAAAATGCTTTTACTGTATTTAATTCAATAGACAAAAAGGCTTTATCAACTTCTTTAAAACTGAAACTATCATCATTTTTCACATGAAAAACGAAAACCATTTATATTTTACCATCAATCTTTATCAACGAATTTATTAATAACGAATTTATTTTTTATTGATAAGTATTTGACTTTGAAGAAACAACTGAAAGAATGGATGATTTTGCACGGAACATGTTTCTCATTTAATGAAATATGTAATTTACTTTGTTGATGTACTAAGGTCAAAAATTACTGATTATTCTCTTTGTGCTCACTGCATATTTTGCTATGTCTGGTGATGTATACTGTGTAACCGATTATCTTAAATTGTATGATGTATTTATTTTGTTTGTTGCTCACACTTTGTTTTTGTGTGATTTGCTTGTGCCAAAAACACAACTGCATTCATTGTAGTTCCTGTGGTGCTATCTTAACACAATAAATTGAAAAAAAAGTGCTTAAACTTAATTCCTCACCTTTAATGCTTATTTTGCTATTTTTATTATCTCTGTGCCTAGTGTATAAACTTAAATAATCACTCTTAATGCTTTGTTGTGCTATTTCCATCTGGGTGCCTAGTGTTTAAACTTAAATACTCAACTGTGATGTTTATATTGCTGTTATTATTATCTACGCACCTGAGTGTGAGCTTAAATAATAATAATAATAATTTATTTTCCAAAAACACCTTTAAGCGCGTTAAAAATTTTGTATAAGCCGATGTTACATTTAACCAATTTGCCTTTAACATTAATAGCCCTATCTTTTCCATAACAATAAAATGGATAATTGTTCATTAGTATGATATCATCAGTATGTATGAATACAAAAATCAGACAACACTAACCTTTTTATAAAGTAACATCACTCAGGAAAGTAAATAATAATAATTCCATTAAAACTATAACTTACGATCCTTGAGACAAATTAACCCAAAAAAATTAACCCTCCACTAAAAAACACAATTATTTAGAAAGACTTAAGAAATATTTTAAAGCCGACGAAAATGTACATTACCTTTTTATAGCAATTTCTCCTTTTGAGCATTGTGAATCCCCTAGAAGTTTGAGAAATGTCTTCCCTGCCGAGCTCGTACGGTACAGCGCATGCGCGGGACTGGGCCAGCTTATATAAGCTCCGGCACAGCGAACTGTCAGCATCATTTCTCCTAGGGTAATCGCGACATGTGGTCGTCCTGAGCGCTCCGTTCGACGTTCTGCATTCACGGTTCCCATTCCCATTCCTCGAAACCATTGGATGTTCCGCCAGCCTTTTCATCAACGGACCGTCCCTCCTTACCCCTACTGGGTTCACCATGTCTCGAGTCCACTTCTCTAGGATGTCTTAAGTCTTCACCTAGCCTTGGGACTCTTGATGCCCCAGTCACGATGCTGCTACGACTTCTTTGCAGCCAACACAGGACTTGGAAACCAGAAATACCAGGGCCATTCCCGATTCTGGGTTACCTTCCCATTCAACGGAATCTACGATCCTCCGTTGCCCCTACATCTGTCAAGTACCGGCTCGGCGTTCAGGTCGTGTTCTCAGGTCGTGTTCTTTACAGGCAACCCCGCCAATCTCCGTCTGCAGTATTTCCTGCCCTCTTGTCTCATTTTCCGACCGAACTTCACAGGGGGGCCTTCCGGAAGTTTGGCTCAACGGTGGTTCCTTCCGTTCCAGTTCCACCTTCACGTCCGGCTTCTTCACCTTCAAGAAACCCTTACCAGGATTCTTCACTACCAACACCGATTCTCCCGTCATCAATTACGACCCTTCCTATAGGAACGTCTGATGTCTCCTCACCAGTCTTCATTCTGCCGGATTCGATTCGCTTACCACTACCATTCCCGACCATCCGTCGTTCATTTTCCGTCCCGTATTTTCCGTCACACGTTCCACCTCAAGACCCCGATCCTGGTCCTTCGTATCCAAAAGCAGTCTTCATTAACCTCATCTGTGATGAAGATTTTCCATATGACGTACACTACACGATCCTAGGCGCCACGTCCCCGGACTTTTTACCCTTATCTCCTTGTTCTCCTACTATTCTACGTTCCCGTTTCATCACAGTTCCGGGCATTACTCCTCTCGTTCCTAACTGCCTTTCATCTTTACCTGTGTCCGTTTCCACTCTTCTAACGGCGGAACCCTTCCTTCACCATCCATCATGCATGGATGTCGTCACACTGCCCATTCATGATTCCCCCGTGGTTCCGTCTCCTCAGTTATAAACTTTGTCTTCACATTCCCGGACCAACACAAGGTACCACTCCTTGTGACTAGCGACTCCCTACCTTCTCAGTTCCGTTCACTTCTATCAGGACGAAGATTCTTACGTAAAAAATATTTAAAATACAAACAAACAACAAAACAAAATCAACACAACAGATATTGCATTTTTGAGTCGCTCACTGGGAGGCTCTGGGCTACCCTATTCCTACTTTGAGACGTTCCACTATTCAACATTGTTCAAAAAAAAAAAAAACAAAAAAAAAACAATAGCATGCATTCACTGTCACCGATTACCATCATTGCAGTCAATGGCTCCCAGCATTTTCTGTAACATCCGTTCGGACCATTTCTTCTTAATTAGGCGACTTCGTCCTCACAACCACGATCCTTTGTAAAACATCCTACTGCAGCCATTGTTCTCTTTGATACATCCCACGTTCCTTCCAACAACAGTTCACGTTCCGCATCTGCGCTTCACGGGGGGTGCCACCGGTTGCAAACCGGTTGTACCCTATGATGCTAAGACCCCTGCATGTGGTATACCTTTAAACCTAGGATCAGATATGAGCAATCTGCATTTCCCAACCTCACCTACTCCTGCCTCGGCGATTCCTCCTTAGGACTTCGCCGTTCCTCCTTCACCTTTGGCACTCGGTAAAATTGGTTGAGGGATCAGGAGTATCTTCATCAAGAAAAATGTTTCTTTTTCCTTGGGGCGCCGGCTCGTACAGCGGGAGACTTGAACCTAGCCCGCCACCAGGTGACAAAGTCTGCTATAAAAAAGGTAATTAATATTTTCGTTGGCTATAAAAAGACTAAAATTGCAGGGCCCGAACCTGCTTAATTTTAGTTTTTATTGCCTATCCGAAAATATACATTACCTTAAATTCCCGCCCAGCCTCCCCTCCATGAACTAGGTTCTGGATTGTGGAGAAATGATGCTGACAGTTCACTGCGCCGGAGCTTATATAAGCTGGCCCAGGCCCACGCATACGCTGTACCGTACGAGCTCGGCAGAGAAGACAACTCTCAAACTTCTAGGGGATTCACATTGCTCAAAAGGAGAGACTGCTATAAAAAATGTTATGTGCATTTTTGTATAGGCAATAAAAACTAAAATTTAGCAGGTTCGGGCCCTTCAATTTTAGTCTATTTCGTGTATCATCAAATGAGCTGTTATCATTATCCACCCAAAACCATAACTGGTAGAAAAAACCCGCCAAGTTTCCAAAAACGGTCGGCCTTTGAAGGTAGTGATATCATTCCACCTGGGAAAGGCCGCCAAGGTTAATCCTATTAGCCAAGTTAATCGCACATACTAATAGTTCGAAAGTTAAATGAAAACTAGAATATTGCTACTAGCGGTAGCAATCTTCAAGTTTTCATTTAACGTCCAAATTATTATTCGGTGCGATTAACATGGCTAATAGGATTAACCTTGGCGGCCTTTTCCAGGTAGAATGATATCACTACCTTCAAAGGCCGACCGTTTTTGGAAATTTGGCGGGTTTTTTCTACCAGTTATGGTTTTGGGTGGATAGCAGGTATATAAGGTTACACCGTCTGTTTAAGATGCTTCAATCCCATTTTTGCACACACTAACAATTGCTGATTTCGTTCGTTTCACTCATTCAATCAGCGCATCCCCTTCAGTTGTTTTGTTTATCCCTGCAACTTCCCCTTAATTTTTCAAGATTTCGTTCACATTTAGCCATGCAGAAACCCCCGAAGGTCACTGTTACTAAAACAGCAGAACGCGAAGCATTTTTTGGGGGGGTTATTAACAAAAAACCCTTTAGCTCGTGTATGCTCGTATTGTTGCGTAACCATCATATAACGTGCATCCCTTTATTCTTACGCTATCCACGCCAACGTTAATGTTTCTATATTTTGTCCTTTGTTACAGTTCAGTTTTTAGTTCGTCCAGGCTTTTACAATAAATCTAAGGACCAGTCTTGATTGTTTAAGCCTTTGTTGGTTAAAATCTTTGGTTGCAACTTGGAAAAGAATCGAAATTTAAATTCGCCGGTGGCGAATTTCAAAACCCGCCCACGCATTTGTCCTGACCCCTACAACCCCCAAATAAACAAAAGGACCATCCTCAGATCACCATGCATCCGTGTGCAAAAGTTCAGATACGTAGGCCTTCTCAATTTTGCACTAGCCATGAGCAAAAAGTCTATGAGATATAACATGGGAAAATTCTTTCTAGCTAGCTAGCTAACTAGCTAGCTAGACAGTAACATAAAAACAACGTTATTGACGCATCTTTTTCTCTATGATTGGTGGACACTCATCCTTTAAATTTTAGTTTTTCTTAGTCTCTGAACCTTCCCCTTACATTTTCCACAGTTTGAAACATTTCTGTCGCATTGGGATTTATCCTCAACATGCCAAAATATGCTTTCAGTTGCTTACAGTTAACAGACACATGTCTGCTAGTGAGCCGCCTTTTTATCATTAACAATCAGTTTTTAACAATCGGATGTCTACAATGGGATGATCTACTGTTACT
>JAHWFP010272424.1:0-17676 GCA_023313725.1 Lithobius niger
CGTCACAACCCAGCATTGCATTATGGTTATCAATACGAGTCACTCTTGTCTATAAGACCTACTATCAACCCTTTCCGTTCAACTTGTACAGATAGCGTAGGGGGCTAAGGCGTCATGCACAAACTCATCTGATAAGGCTCTGGACCCTGGTTCAACCCTGCCCACTGCCTTAGCTTAAGAAAAAATTATTTTCTTCTATTTCAATACTAAATTTACGAAAAAAGAAAAAAAAATACCCTCTGAGATGAAGCTCACTCCTCCTCTTACCTGGATGTACTACGTCATAGAACCAACCGGAAGTGACGTCATCATCTCTCATCACCACCAGGGATGCGCTTATCAAGACCAAGGATCGATTCTAGGAAATTCCCCTCCGTGGTCCCTTATCTGGGGGAGACGCCCCTTTTCTATTGTTACAGTCAAGGGAGGTACATCTCTCTTACAACGTAGGTAAACTACCATAGCTTAGTTCCTAATTAATATAAATCGTTTTAATTACCCTTGTTGGAAAATATACATCTTCATCTTTCATCTAAGCATAATCAAGTCCATTTATACGAATTAGAACGGGTACTGCAGCTGTTTAAAGTCAGGAATTGATGTAAGGTGCGTTAACAGCCTAAAATAACTTAAATAACGAATTTCGGCAAGAAGGATCAATTTTACCGAAAATTTGAAAAAGAACCTTTTTTGAAGGAAATTGTATTCTAAACATAACTGGTAACCGTTAATTTTCAATCGGATGAACGGTTTAGATGCTAGAAGCAAAAAATCGTTTTATATCGCTATTTTTGGACGCCATCTTGAATTTCCCAAGGGTGCCAAGGTGGCATCATTACGTTTTGGAATACTGACATATTGTAGTACATCTCTGAGCAATAACATTTTGTGCAGACTATTCTTTTGGGTTTTGTGCGGGCTGCCGGACTAAAAGTATGTTTTTTTGAAGGCGCCTGTTCACCATTTCGATAGCGTAGTAAAGTGTTCAGGATATTGCATCCATTATTGAGGCATTCCTTTGGTTTAATAGTTATACTTACTAGCCGCAGGTGGTGTCACCTCTTGCTAATAAAACCTATAAAGGTTGCTAATAAAACCTACAAGTGTTGCTGGCGCTCACTATTTGTTACTCAACCACTGTGTCATTACTGAACCCACATTCACTGAGAGGACCCTCACACCGCCGCTATGTAGATTAGCTTAGAGCTGTTAATTAGGCTAACATAGCAAGTTGCCCATACTCTAAACACAGCATCCATGTTCTAGATTCTCCGACATCTAATAGACTGATGTGGATCACGTGATCTCGTTTTAGTTATGAAAATCGCGGCGCTCCTACGAATAGTGTTGTTCCATTTTTATTTACCGCTCTTTTCTTTATATTGCTCGACATTTTATGGTGCTGCATCTAAGAGTTGAAAAGGTGAAAAGGAGCCTTTAACTCATCGTGTCTGTTCGTTAAAAACGAACCATGTTTTCCTTAGACTAGTGGTAACTTTTTGGTGCGTAGTGCTACTTAACTTAATTTGGCTACAGGAAATCATCTGCAGATAGTCTCAATATCCATGCGAAGAGCGCATTTTTCTTCTTTTTTGGGGGTCACATTATTTTTGCACTTTAAGTAGGGAAGGAGTAAAGTCTTTCTTAAGGTTTCGAAATTCAAAGGGAGGAATCATCGAAAATGAGTGGTTACATTTTCATTTCCTCCCCTCACCCTTCCAGCTTGTCACCCTCCTGACAAGCTGTAATCTGTCCAGCGCAATTTTACTAAAAAATACCTGGAATGAGGACAGTAGCATGTCTAACTCTAGAGTGTAGTACTACGTTACGGCCTAACAGAGTCCTATGCTTTTTCGGTAGCACATTTGAATCCCAGGGGGCGGGTGGAGCGTGCATCTGGGGTGCCTGCAGTAGCCCTCAGACCCCTAGCCGTGCCTACAGTAGCCCTCAGACCCCTAGCCGTAGATGTGCGTTGGTTGACCGGGATAGTTTAGCCTATACGCCGGGCGGTTAGTAGGTAGCGAGCAAAGAGCCGTGGCACGTGTGTTTGCGTGCATGGGTAAAAGTGATAGAAGGAGTAGGAGAAGCGAGCCAGATTTGGAGGTCTTCGAGCATCCTGGAGAAAGAACTGTAAAAAGGTAAGGAAAAAAACTGTAAAAATACTAGAATATAAAACATCAAAAAGTAAGAAGTGTATGTATTGGTGGTTACCTTAAGTATAGTTGCAGTATGGAACCTTTTTTTCGGGCTGTAAAGGTAAAAAAAAAAGTGTTAGAAAGCAAAAAAACAAGATGCTGTACATAATACCACCTGATGGAAGCATCCTTCATCTAGTCGTCGGTAGTTGTGTGTAGGAAGTTTAGGGTAGGGTAGGTTAGGTTAGGATAGGTTAGGGTAGAGGTGTGAGTAGGCTTCACCAAAAAAAAAAAACCACCAGATTAGACATGTAAGAAATACAAAATGTGTAAAATAATATAGGCTATAACGGAGCGACGCCAGGCGGAATAGTGCCTTCAATTCGAAAGTCGGAACGTAGTGTAGACTGAGAATTTACGGACGTGGATGGAGACTGGGGAAGCGGAGCGATAACAGCTAGGAAAATAAAAACTAAAAGTTCACCGACAGTTCTCTGAAGGGAGAACTGACGGTTTAAGGGAATCCCCGGGAGCGTCCGGCGGGAGGGGATAAGCCACAATACACGTGAAAATAAGAAACGAGACATGTAAAGTAACGATATCAAAAGGCCATATTGTCCGTCTACGGTCTAGCTACCGTGTGGAAGGGGGCATCATTGGAGCGAGTTGTAAGTAGGTCTAAAAAATCGACAGTAGCGCACTAGTACATACGTAAAAAAAAAGTCAATTCGGTACGTTATTTACCCCATGAACTACCTCAAGTTGTACCAACGTGGGGGTACACAGACCGTCAGTGGTAAGGCAACGGAATTAAATGTTGTAAAGAAATTTTTGAGGTCTATGTGATGCTAGCCAAAACACAGGCACGTTTTCAAAAGACTCATCACTAAAATAATATAACGGATATGTAGAAATTTGTTGTATATACACCGTCGGTGACTTAAAATTAATTGAAATGGTAAAAAACTGTGAAAAAAAAATTAATAAAGAAGCTGGGATCGAAAACATAGCTCCGTAACATAGCTCCCGTAACATACTAGTCTCTGTAAAAAAAAAATCATGGTAGGGGACTAGTATGGGGAAGCACGGCGGCTTCCACCAACGTAGGGCCTGATGCAGAGCCCTTTTCCTGGCTCAAGCACTTTTGGGTGGTATACATAAGTATGTTACGGGAGAGCATTACCTCCCGCATGCATTAGATCAGTTATAACAGAAAAAAAAAACCTTATATGAGGACCGACGAAAAAGAAAAAGTGTAACTACAATATGGAGGGACGAGTGAGTTACCTCCCCCTGCGAACGCCGGGGCGAACGGCTCAACAACCGACATAAAAGCGGGGGAGGGCCGTACATGTACGTTACCTGACAGCGATAGTTGAGCCTATATCCCCAGACGGTTAGTAGATAGTTGGAAAAGAGCCATGGTTGTGTTACTAACCCCCTTTTCCGGCATGTGTGTTTGCGTGCATGCATGGGTAAAAGTGATAGAAAGGAGATGTTTTTACGAATGAAGTTGCATTTTTATCAGCATTCACAGCTCAAAGTTTGAGGTCTATGTGATGCTAGCCAAAACACGGGCAAGTTTTCAAAAAGACTCCTCACTAAAAAAATATAATGAATATAGAGAACTTTTCCTACATACCATTGATGACTTTTAAAAATAAGTGAAACGGTAAAAAAACGTTAAAAAAAACCCTTGGTTTAAGAGCTGTTTACGAAAGTAGGTACTTACTGGTTGATCTTCGGCGTAGATAGTTTCCATAAAAGTCGTCGCTAACGATACGACCAGCGAATGCAGGTTTTCCTGTTAGGTGTTGCTCAGTTGGGCGGCAATTCTGTTATACCAAAACCCAAAGAAGTGTAAAAATGTGCAAAATCCAAAGAAGTGTAAAGTCCGTAATGGCCTGGAGCATAATAAGATAAGCCCGCCCACTCAAGAAAAAAAAAGTAGGGAGGGGTAAAAAGTGAGTGAGAACTTAAACGAGACACTAGTTGATCAGACAGACAAAACAAAAATCTAGGTGGGAGATGACACCAATAAATGATTTATAAAAAAAGGCCGATTCGTTACACATCCTATTGTCTATTAACAGAAAGACATCGGGTCATGAGATGAAGGAAAACCACAACCAAAATAATGATAATGGAGGGTCTAGCGAAGTAGGTTAAGGGGGTGTTTGTATAGGTTATTGTTAAGAAAACGTGGGAATTACACATGAATCTTAGACAGAAAAGTAATACCGGGGGGGGGTCTATGAATGTAGGTTATGGCCGTTTGTAGCCTATTAATAACCGTCAAAAAACCGTGGGATTTAAATCAGTGAACCACCTGCGACAATTCATTATAAAAAAACGGGGACACGAGAGAAAGTCGACAATATGTCTAAGCAAGTGGGGTGTGAGTAATAAGGATGTGAAACGAAAATCCAGACAGTCGGCGCCAGTGTTTTTATGTCATAAGCCTTCTACATAACACTTTATACCCATAACGAGGGAAATAACGATACGAGGACGGAAAAAAATATAGCCTCGAGCTAAGCAGGTGGAGCTGATATGACGTAGTATTATTGTTCAAAACACAACACGTGTCATGTTTTTAGTCAACGAGGCAGGGTACACGCGGAATGATCAATGCAAGGATATAGGTGATATAGGACACCCGCGCACACAACTACCAAGCCACTCGGCCAGGTCGCTACCTACAGCGTGAATGCTTACGGTATATGTAGCAACGGCCACTAGGATCCCAAGCGGTGCACAGACGGCCAAAGGCCGACCACACTTGCACCCTATTCACTTTTCACCACCTGATCGTGAATTATCATGAAAAACAACGTGTTTGTCGGCCGCGACGACCATTAGTCGTGCAACCTGGTGTAATGATCTATTTTAGTGAACAATTGCCACAAAATAAACCATTGTTGTCAGGATGAATCGGTTGTATTTAACCTAAATAATACACATGAATATGGCACTTGAAATGGGAGGCGCTATGATAAGCAACAATTCAATAATATTTTGGGCCTTTAATCGACTCTCCGTTGTACAAAATATGGACCACACTGGTCAATAATCGAATTATAGGGATTGTATTTCGAGATCGGTTTGATTACATTAAATCAACAATAGTTGGCGATTGGCATTCTTACTGTGGTTGCATTGGAATAAATCCTAATAAAAGGATAATTAATTAATGATTGGTATTAAAGATTAAGCACTCGGCTTACTATAAGTCAAGTACAACAATCGTTGTTAATGATACGGAATGATACTTATCTCCCGTGAACTCCGCCGTAGCTGGCGTTCGGCACCCGGCTTCCCGTCTCCCGGTGTCGTACGTCGGGCGCGCGGCACGGCTTTTAGACGTCCGTGAATAGCAGGGTTTAGAGAATGGTGGCAACGTGTAAACCTTTAAAAGTTGAAATGATTTTCGCCGCATTCCTGAAGTCCGCTTAAATACAGGTGCATTATCGCTTAGCAATTTAATTGATTGATTAGTGTTCTGAATAGAAATTGCGGGTCTTGACAGTTCAGGTCCTAAAAGTAAATTAGGTACTGTTGCGCTTGTCAGTCATTGTATTGTCGCGTTTGAAGCGCATCAGTTGATTCTCGGTATTGTGCGCTTGAGTAGCTCGCCACTTTAATGAACTGTCACCTGCAGACCTTCGTGCAATAATTTAACTGTTGTAATTTAGGATCGTGTTCGATAAAGGATGACGTTCCTACTAATTGGAATTCCTTCCGAGAACTCTATGCTTCGCTGATCGCGTCGTAAATAATGTCGTAGTTAGAAATGCCATCTCCTCAACTTAACAATAGCTGTAATTACGCTGGTTCAATTTACAAAGGAATGTACACAGTTCCGGTCTTCTTTGAAACGGGCCCCTTCTATATCTTAGTCGCTGGAGCCATTTTGGGTCTGGCATGAATAATGTTTGATTCATGCATTTAATAAATGTATGATATTTATGGAATTATGCATATAATTAATTAACTGTATTGTTTCTGTAATAAAGACTAATTAGGCTTAATTTATCCCTTAACATAATCCCTGTCTAAACTAAAATCACGGTACCTTAATGGTTCCTGCATTTTAGCTTCCAAAACCCAGCTTCTTTATTTACAGAAAATCACTCTACATGACCCTAGTAAGAGCTTTGTCTTTCACCAACAGGCCCATAGATTCCGAAAATTGTTGTGCGGCTAGGAAAAACAACCCCGTTCAGAGGAAAAAGTCCCCCGCAAAAGCCAGAACATGTATCATGTATTGTGTAATTAATTGCCCCATTAATATGAGCAACGTATTCTGGGTTGGCATTTGGATTAACTATTTGTAGGTAATGTTTGTGCATGCATGACTTGAACATTGCAATTCCCTGTAATTGAACAATTTACATTTCACTTTATAAGTTTGTAGCTGTTAGCTGAGAAGAATGAGGGTATCTTCTTCATTCTTTTAATTTGCATTTGTTTTCCCTTTTCGTTTGGGAGGTTGGAGTACTATCTCTTCATCTGCGTGCTCTATCGGTCTTGAGTTGGCCGCGTCTTTGGCCAAGGTCGTTCAAGGCTGCGTGGGGATTTCCTCTCTCTCTGTTTTCGTTTTGGCTGCTGCTGGCTCAATTGACCCAGTTCCGCATGGCTGGATAACGAGAAGAGAAAACGGACAACATTACACGCTGTGTTTGAAACTCAAGGTTTCTGTCTCCTTTTGAAATCTTGTTTTCTTCGTTTCTTTGAAGTTTGAAGAATGTCACTTGATGCCAAATTGTGACTGTAATTTATCATAATTTTTTCTTTCAAGACAAATTCATGATTCTTTTAATCATGTACATATCTAGTTCATTATGAACCTTTCTGATTGACGTTGTCAATCTATTTTACCTTCCCTTTCGTATGGCAATTTGAGACAAGATTTCATCGGGATATAATAGCATTACACTCTTATAAATAAATGTCTTATAATCTAAACATAGTTATACATCGCCGCAGAAATTTGTATATTTCTGTATCACTTATCAATTCTTTGGTCCCTGAATGAGATCCAAACTGGCGATTACTAAGTTTTAAAAGTTCTAACATGCTTGTTAGTTAGCAACTCCTAGATAGAACAATAAGACATGGGGGGGGGGGGTTATTTTGCGTTTCCAAAGTCAATCTTGGTTAGCCCAATTTTAAGTGTAATCTATACGTATACCCTTTGAAAAAAATGCCCAATTAACCATTTTAATCCAGAGTGAAAATCTATTTTCGCATGTTTCAGTACGTGAAACAATCTCCATATTTTGGCTATGAATTGGCAATCCGTGGCTTATCGAGTAGTGGTACTCATTTCTTATGCCGTTTATTTCCTCAATTTACATTACTTAGTTACTTAGTTACATGATAGTTACATGTACAATTATCGCCCCCTTTGACGAGTGCGTGACTTTAAGAAATGTAAGTCGTGGTGTATTGCCCTTTCGACTAATTATGTGACACTACAAAGAGACCAATCACCCTCAGGCGTCACATAATCCCTTTAAGAAACACCTTTATTATAAATACTACGTTATGCCAATTTCCCCTTATTCCATAGCCGTGAGCCTAGTGTTTTCTAGCTCTACTTATATTCGTACTTTTGTGCATGTGCGTGTCGTGCGTCTCAAAATACCAACAACAAAACCACTAGTACCAACAATGAGTGCTCCTGCGCAAGGCAAAGCAACTCGTGTAACAGCATGTGTTACATCGCCATCCTGAACGTGAGTGGCAATATACTGGACATCTTTATGTACCAGTAGACTGAATCGTTTGACGATTCTAGTCACATTAAAGACAATTTGAATATTATTATTCAGAATATTCTATGCAGCGATATTGCGTTATACCATATTTCATCATTATTATTATTTTTTCTTATTTTATTTTATTACTGGTATTATTTCTATATTTTTTTTTTCTCTAGGCAATATCTAAATGCTGCTGCTTTAATGACCTGATCTGCAGAGTTTCTAGTAAGCCTGCGTTTCATAGCTCTTAATACAGTGTTACGGTACATTTGACCTGCTGTTTTAATTTTGAATAATTTAATAAGCCTTGGGAATGGCCCGATTCCCTTGGAATACTGTTCAGTTCCTGGAGATGAGCAATTATCGTCTCATCTTGTAGTCAATTAAACTGACACTGAAAGGTTGTGGTCCAATCCATTGACCCTGACAAGTATGGTCCAATCCATTGACCCTGACAAGTACGGTCCAATCCATTGACCCTGACAAGTACGGTCCAATCCATTGACCCTGACAAGTACGGTCCAATCCATTGACCCTGACAAGTACGGTCCAATCCATTGATCCTGACAAGTACGGTCCAATCCATTGACCCTGACAAGTACGGTCCAATCCATTGACCCTGACAAGTACGGTCCAATCCACTGACCCTGACAAGTACGGTCCAATCCATTGACCCTGACAAGTACGGTCCAATCCATTGACCCTGACAAGTACGGTCCAATCCATTGACCCTGACAAGTACGGTCCAATCCATTGACCCTGACAAGTGTGAGGTACGTTAACAGTGTGCCTTACGTATTGACTAATGTATGTATATTTCAACATACTTTGATGTACCTCATATAATTATTTATACTGGGCTTTAATAATTTTCTCCTTATTAGACTGATAATCACCTAGGCTTAAATTCTGAACTTACATCAGAGGTTCCAGAAAATCTCATGCTTATTTTAGCATATCACTGTCTTTAAGACCTGATTAAAATGTATCTTTTATCCTCATGACACTGAATTTATGTCTGCCCCATTATTTTATGGCAATTTATTATAATTACCTTTTCATTTTCAAATTTTCAACAAAATTATTATTATTCTTATTCTTTTTTTTTTTCCGTTTTTATCCCATTATTTAATGGCGACTGTTTTAACTTTATTGAACGGCAAAGAGGGTGGGGAGGGTATGTTAGTTTCATAATTCATCATCACGTGGGTAAAACCACTTATCTTTTGATTAACTTTTATTCGCACTGGTTTTGACCCTTTCTTTCCATGTGTCTTTCCCTCATCTACTTTGCTCTGCCATCCATGACACTTTTCATCTTTCATAACCTCACTTTATTTCTGAAAGACATGAAAACATTTTCTTAAGTCATACTGTTGTTATAAATTTGAAGTACATATCAAGTGTCAATATGCTGTAATAAAATAATATTTTATTCACAAAATCAATGTTTTTTTGATTTGTCTTCGTTCTTGTTTGAATTTTAGGCTTGTATTTTCACTGTAGAGTGAAACATGCTGTTTTTAGCTTCTTGGGTTGGGTAGCAATTTTGCTTCCCATGGTCAAGGGTGAGTAGCTTCGACCTACTTTTGACCGTCCTTTTCTCTGCTGATGAGTTTCGACGAGCTTGTGTCGCCACACTGAAGGGGGGAGGGGGCAATAAAACGAGAGTGGTCGGTGGGTTGAAAGGGTTCTGGGCCCGGCTCACTAGGTCTGCCGCCCGGATCTGACCTGAAAATTTAGGCATGTCGAGGTCGTGTAAACAATGGCTGATGTTCTCCAGGTGAGCAAAGGGGGTGGGCTGGTCCCTGGGCAAAGATAACCCCCAGTTGTTCGTGACGTCGACCCTGAACTCTGCAACTATTGGCTTTTCCCGATTCACTTTCTGGGTCACATTTCTGACTTGTGAAATTTTGGTGGTTTTATCGTTACACGAAGTTGTGTGCTTCAATCAGTTCAGTTGTTCTTCCGTTTTGCTCTACAAATTTTCTTCAAAAAAAAAATGGATCGGCCACCAAAACGCCCTCGTCTAAAGAAGAGTGCTTGCGCAAAAATGTTAAGGAGTGTGAAGTACTTTTTCAGATTAATGTCGATTAACATTGTGGTCTTTTTAGTGTGCGGAAGCAACTATGAATTCTGTGAAAAGTCGCCTGCACTTTTCTCGACGTGCCCGCATCGGGGGTCTGGGGAGCCCGCCTTCGCCCCCATGCTGCAGGGGGAGGATCCCCTAGACTATATTCTCCGGTTATATTTTCTCGAGGTGATCCGGGAAAATCCGGGACGCAACATCTTCTCCGAAGAAGTGCCGCCGCCTGAAACTGCTCTAGCACAACAGGTAAGGATCTCCGGACACTACCTCAACTGCAGTCCCTTGTCCGGAGATTCCTGTCTCCATACTCGCTACTTGTGCTATCTGCCGTTTCCGGCGGACGATGAATGCTTTAACGAGTATCATCAACGGGCTGTGAATACCGAGAATATTTACTCGCTCCGGCAACTGACTGTGGACTCGATGGCCCTGCTAGAAGGGGATGGACTTGCGGAATCACTACCGGAAATCTTTCCGGAGCTTCCGCTGGAGGTCATACTTGCGAACCTGCCACCGCTTCCTCCACTAGCCCCTATTGCCGAACTAAACGTAGGAGCGTCCAGTAGCGGATTGCAGCAATGTCTCCGTCCGGCAGCCTGCCGAGAGACCTGTCCGGTTTGCCACAATGGATGTTATGGTAAGGGAACTTCAATATTAATTTTGATTAGTAATTAATTTACATCTTGTATACATATTTATTTGAAATATACATTTAAACGTATTTTAATAATAGTTAAATGTAATTTTAACGAATTTGAGTGATAGTTTTTGATTTCAGATGGCAATTATTGCCTTACTTAACGTTTTTCAGGGAAAAAAATCATGTTTAAATACAATATTTAAATTTACATTATTGCTTCTCTGGGACAATAAAAAAAATCTAAATATAGATATATGTCTGCAAGATCATATTGTTGCGTTACTAGAGACAAAAAAAAATATCCATGTTTGATATGCATTTTTTTTTTCTCGAATGTTTTTGTTTTTAAAATCAGTGGCTCTCAAAAGCCATGATAAATTGCATTAAATGCAAGAGGTTGATTCTTAATTTTGGTTGGCTAGGCCGTATACTTTTGGCCATCCAGGTAAGACTTAATTTTAACATGAATACTTAAATCAACGTGACGTGATTTGTATGTTATGCAATTATTGCTTATTCTTCTAATTTTGAACTGCTTAGGTAGGACTTGGTACAAATTGTCATGCTGTATAGGTCTTAATATTCTATTTTATAATTCATTTCCTTATGGATGTAAAATTGAAATATTAAATTAATTTTGATATACATTTTGAATTTTATGATTCATTACTTATGGATGTAAAATTTTAAATGTTATTCTATATTTGTACAATTTGTTCAATTTCCGTCTAGAAGCAAGTTTTTGTAAAATTTCTATTTCACTGTTTATCTGGAACCTTCATTATTTCATCTAAATTTATGAAAATGAATGTTCCGTTACTTTTTATTAAATATTCTTGGAAAAGGAATCCGTACTCTTTTACTTATTTATTTATGGTACCCTTTCGTTGTCCAAGAATGATGTTTTTCTCTTATTTAGTTATGTGGGTTGATATTCGTAATTTCAGACTAATTTCTGTTGGGGGGGGGGGGTAATATAAAATGCTATAATTCTTAAGCAAAGTTTAAAAGTCAATTTTCACAATTTTGTGTTTTTAAACATCAACACTGAAGTACCCGGCAACTATCCGCTTGGTAACCGAGTTTAACCTCGTAATTTTTATTTGTAAGCCATTAGCCGCAGTGAGCACGGCAGCGCGAACTAAGCGCTGGATGGTGAGGCTCTATGCGCGTCGGAGAAATTCCGCAGCACATTCGAACTCTCTATACAATAAAATGGTTTACTACCGATTAGGACACTTTGCAGCATATTTCTGTGTTGATACTTGTGTTGAACTTATTACCATCTTCAACGTTACTTTTTTGTTAGTAAAAGAGGTGGGGGGGTAGGGGGGGAGAATATCACCCTTACTGGAAGTAATTTCTTATAGTTATAATACAATAATAGTGTCGGGAAGGAACCTGTTCCAGCTACCACTTTGTTGCTTTGAACGTACTCCTCCCGCCTACAGACCACAGTAATTTCCCTCCACATTGTTCTTATGAACGTGAGAGAAATTAAAGATACGTCATGTTTCGCTTGTGCGAAATATTTTACGATTTTAATTAGCCTTATACATGTCAATTTCACATGCATTTTACTATTTTATGAACGGAATATTAATCCGCTGTATTTATTGTTTCATTTAAGATGAACAGCATGATGACGATAATGATGACCATGATGATAATGATGATGGCGACGACTAAGGCCGTCTTTGCCACCGTCGCATTCGACCCGTCGCTAAAATAAGCGGTGTGGCCAAATACGTTTTCTGGGAATGGCTCGTGCCGTTTGTACAGAAATCATAAATATTTTTTTTTCATTGCTTAATTTCGTGCATTTATGATCACAGATTTCTGAAAATCTTCCAATTAAATTTTTCTATTATTATTATTAGCTTGAATTAAGTTTGCAACTGTTAAGGCCTTAAGCCAAAATAAAATTTTAATTTCTTAATTTCATATTCTTATTTCTTATTTTAAATACTTGGCCCTTACATTAAACCAATTTCTTAAATTCGTGATCATGATTTATTAATTAAAATTTTCTATTTCAGGTATTTTATTTTCAATGTTCAGTGTTCCTATTTTATGTTACTTACATGTTATTTCCATTAATTTTGATTCGTTCATGCCTTTGTTTTGCTCCATAGTATGTTATTGTTTTATGTCCAGTCTTAATTTTGATGCGTTCCAATATTTTGTCGTTGTTAAACTGTATGTATATATGTTAAATTTAATGCTTACATTTCTTCCAAATTTTTTTTTTCATTATTTTGCTGTGAATTAGATTTTGTATTGCTTGTTTTAATTTTAAGTTTGCAACATGTGTTTATATTTTGTTCTGTTTTACCTTTAAATTACCTATATAAATGTTTACGTACTGTGTATTTATGTTCATACATATGGTTGTATACTTGGCTTTAATTTGTGTTTTCTTGTTTTTAATTTGTTGTATTATATGTTGTTGCAAATGTACATATTTTCTGTATTTTCTGTTTTAATGTTTGTACATTTTTTTTTCGAATTTTCTAATAATAATTTTTTTATTTTCTTTTAAAACTACTACGTGGTTCCCGTGTACAATTTATTCTTACATTACATCTTGAAACAAATTAGACATAAGTTATTTTTTGTTTTATGCCATGAAATATGTTTTTATACTACCGATTTGCAAATACTACGAGAAATGAAAATGCGCCGCTGACTGCGCGTAGCTTCCGTACTTTATTTTCAGGAAAGCTAGTTCCATTTCTCCTCGCTTGGGTCCCCGCGTGCAGAGCGCGTGTGTGCTCTCCACGTAGACGCTGTGGTTTCTTTGTTCTCCGATGGATATACAACTTTTTACTCATCGTCAACGTATGCCTCTTCCAACTGCCGACACAGCCTAATTTCCGGTGTCCATTTACTACTACGGGTATTATAACCATGTGTGGAACCAAACATTCTTTGTTTGTTAAGTTCGTAATCAATTTTACGATATTTATTTTGTAAATGAGCGGCCGATTTTGGCTCAACGCGTTTGCGTTTCTTAGGTAGGCTTGTTTCTGAACTGCTAGCTACATCGTCAGTTTCGGAAGGTGCAAATGTTGGTGTTTGAATCTCCGATAAGTGATCCGTTGGGTCTTCCAACAACTGTGCTATGTATTTTTGTAGTTTTATTTCAGCTTCCGTTAAGGTTCTGTTAAGCTGTTCAGAAAGTTCCAGATCCGTAGGTCCATTGAAAGGAATAGGTTGGTTATTCGTTCTTAGGAACCATGGTCTTAAATTGTTTACATGTGTGCGAACAACTTTAAGTGGGTCCAAGAAATGTACAATACGAACGATAACGTCATTTACGAATTCCATTACTCTGAACGGACCCGTCCATGCTCTAATTAATTTCTGAGAAATCTGCTTAATTGGTAAGAAGTCGCATAAAAGTACGTAGTCGTCAACAAGATAGCGATAAGGGCGTGCCGTGCGATCATAAAAGTTTTGCTGTCTCTTAACTGCTTTCCAATTTTGCGCTCGAGCAACTTCAAACGCTGCTTGAAGTCTACTCTCTAGACGAACTATAGTATCGTCACTGTCGTAACAGATTCTTGGTGGTTCGAAAGCTAGTGCACTCGGCAATCTGAATTCAGAACCATGATGTAGATAATGTGAACTAATTAACGTAGTTGAATTAGGGCATGCATTCAAAGCTATCGTCACTAGTTCGAGATATTCACACCAATTATCTGGACAACTAGCTGAGATTTTACGCAAAACTGTCTCTATTCTTTTATTTGCTCCTTCTACGGATCCTCCTACCCACGATGTGTTAGGAGTGAAATTTATCTGTTTAATATTGAACAAATTTGCCAATCTTGCCACAATAGCATTATTTATCTCCGATCCGTTGTCTCCCCTTAGTTGTACTGGTGCTCCATATTTAGCAATAAGATGAGAGAACAACTTATTAGCTATAGTTTCAGTCTTCTTATCGGAAATTCCGACTGCAATTACATAACGACTGAAATCATCAATTAGGGTCATTATATAGACGTTATTATGAACGCTTCTATTCAAAGGTCCAATGAGATCCAGGCTCCAAGAGTAACCTGGTCTCTGTAGAGGTTGGTAGGCCCTTAGCTTAGCTTTGAGTGGCTTGGTAGGTCTAACATAAGCTTGACATACTTGACAAGTGATAACGTAGTGAGCGATGCCGTCAAACATCTTAGGCCAATAACAGTGTAGTTCTATTAAATCTCTAGTTTTTTGAGAACCGCGATGTCCGGCAGCTGGTGTTGAGTGGTAATCTCTGATACAATAGTTGCGTAGAGATTTTGGTATACACATCTGTGCTAGGTTATGCATCCGACCTTTAGAAGGGTCAGCTAGTCGAATTCTATACAGAATTCCGTCATAGTCTTTGTAAAAGATATTTCTTTTACTGGAAGCGTCGATCAGATCCTCTGAGGATTGATCTTTAAGGCGTTTTATGATGTCGCCTAGGTATGGGTCGTTTCTCTGTTCTGCCGCTAGGTGCTGTCGTGTCCAGTCAGGAAACTGACTGCCTAGCGCAGCGACTGGTATCTCTATACGAGAAAGAGCATCGGAAACCGCTAGAAGTCGGCCCGATTTATGACGTAGTATGAATTCGTATTCTCGCAATTGAAGTAAGATTCTTTCTAATTTGAGGGGGGGGAGGATTGAGGCGCAATAAAGATAGCAAATTGCTAAATGATCGCTGGTTAAGAAAACATCTTACCTAGCAAATAGCAACGAAATGAGTCGATACAATGGATAATTGCTAAAATTTCCCTAGTTGTAGTTGTTTCTTTCCTTTCCGCCTCAGTGAGGGTTCGGGAAGTATAGGCTAGAGGATAGTTTATTCCTCCATGGTACTGGGACAAACAGCCTCCAACCGCTACGCCACTTGCGTCCGTCTCTAGAAAAAAGGGTTTAGAGAAGTCGGGGTACTTCAATGTTGCAGCTTTTACCATAGCCTGCTTTAGTTGCTGAAACGCTGTTTCTTCTTCTGTGCCCCATATGAATTTACAGTTTTTCCTTGTGAGTTTAGACAAAACCTGTGACATCTCTGCGAATGAAGAGATGTGTCTCCTATAGAAATTTACCATACCAAGAAAGGAACGAACTTGTTTTGGAGTTTTAGGCGTAGGATACAGTTGCATAGCCTTTGTTTTATCACCATCAGGTTGTATCCCGTTCTCATCCAACACAAAACCTAAGAATTTGACTTTCTTTCGTGCAAATTCGCATTTTTCAATGCTGAGTTTCAGTCCGGAACGAGCGACTAGTTCTAGCGCTCGATTCACATGACTGATGTGGGTTTTAAGATCTGGACTGCTCAATAAACAATCGTCAAGATAGACGGTATAATAGGCTCCTAATACCTCCGCAAAGATCTGCTGAGCGCAGAACTGGAAGTGAGCTGGCGCAGTCTTAAGGCCCATTGGGAGCCGGTTAAAGAAATAGGTTTTAGAGTTTGCTGAGAAACATGTTTTAGCTTTTGCTGATTCGGCTAGCTTAAGCTGGTAAAATCCGAACTTAAAGTCTAGACGTGTAAAATACTTAGCGCCACTTAGGTGTGCCATGCTCTCTGTCACAGTTGGTATTGGCACACTTACAGATTCTACGACAGAATTTAAGCCTCTTAAATCTACGAGTACTCGATAACCAGTTGGCCTTCTCTTAATCATGAAACACGGAGAGAGCCATCCGGATTTACCTTCTTTGATTATACCTACTCTCTGCATTTCGTCAAGGTATTTATCTAATAATTCCCGTTGGTGAAAGGGAACTCGATACATCTTGGAACTTACTGGTTGAGAATTTCCTGTATCTATAGAAACTTCGTATCCCTCATAACATCCAAGATCAAAATCGTTTTTGGAAAACGAATCCTGGTGAATTCGTAACATATCCAAGAATTCCTCAGTTTCTTCCTTATTTAAATCAGGAAGTACAAATTTATGTTTCATTAAATTCCATTCCGCATCGAGTTCTTCTTTCGATTTGAGCTTGGGAGCATCAGCTAGTACCCTAGCTGTCTCTTCCGATGAGCTTTCACTCTGTTTAGCTTGCAAATGAGAAATCTCGATGGACTTTGCTGTTTGAGCTACCT
Organism: Lithobius niger; assembly: GCA_023313725.1. Taxonomy (NCBI): domain Eukaryota; kingdom Metazoa; phylum Arthropoda; class Chilopoda; order Lithobiomorpha; family Lithobiidae; genus Lithobius; species Lithobius niger. The sequence goes on from JAHWFP010272424.1 coordinate 16,727, forward strand.
CACTAGGACTTGGGTTTTGGTTTGTCTCATTGGGACTTGGATTTTGAGCTACCTCATTGGGATTTGGGGTTTGAGCTGTCTCATTGGGACTTGTTGTGGGTAAGTTTGAGTTTACCGAATCTACGGAAGTTTCGTCGTCGTAATCTATAATAGCAGTTGTGTACGTGCCTAGGATCGTACCCGATTTTAATTCTACGTCATAAGCATTAAAATTAATACACATTACTGGAATAATACCTGTGGACGTTGTATTAACAAGACTATGAGCCAAACGTACAGGAAATTCGCCGTTTTTGGGTTCGAATGCTCCTGTTTGAATTTTGGGATATGGAGAATGCAAAATTCCGGTTATTCTGGACTCGCAATTTGGTGGAATTACCTCGTCTCGTAATAAAGAGACTGTGACATCTATGAGTTGTTGTTTAGGCGTGCAATTCCATGTAGATTTAGGGTTATTTTCGCTTTCCTCGTCTGAAGCTACGTTAAGCGTGGCTACGTAAATATGGTTAGGCTTGTAGTTATCTCTATTTATTATTTCCTTATTTTGGTTATAAGCAACATGAGCTAACTCTGGTGATGCTGACATTTGGAATTTTAAATCACCAATGCTTAAAACATTATCCGGACAATTTAATATTAACGTATCTGATTTATTAGACAGAAAATCATATCCCAATAACACTGAAATATCTCCAAAAGAACCGTCAGGTACGACAATGAATTCCTGATTTCTAGAAAATTCACACTTTTGTATAGTAGTTACTATTTTCCTATCCGTTTTAATTTGTTTATTCCCTACACCAAGTAAACTTACCGGTGTCGGCATCGTAAGCATAATACATTTTACACTAAAATTTCTAAGCATACGCTAGTAGTGTAGTTTGCTTGTATCTACGCCAGCTTGGCTACTTTCTACAATACTAATTCTTATCATCTCATCTGTGACGTCA
>JAHWFP010272437.1:0-16435 GCA_023313725.1 Lithobius niger
TTTTTTTTTGAAGAAATAATTATGTTTTTGATATCGTCACATTCCCACCGAAACTGGCGACCGAATGTTTTGTTAATAACTAATAAATATAAATAACTTCGCTAACTCACTCCGCAAACTGACCGCTTCCACACTGAATTTGAGGTCGAGGTTGAGATCTAACGTCTCACTTTTGACCAGGAAATGAAAGACTGGTTCGGACCTGAGACCGGACCCAGTGTGGACGGGTCAAGATTGGGCCAGACCGGGTTCGGATTTGTATTCAAGTACGGACGGGGCTAAAGATAGGTGACTTCTTGATGAAACGGCACCATGATCGTGTTTTACCTGCAAGGTGCTTTGTGACATGCAAAAGCAGTCCCTCTTTCCCTTAATTCCCCTAATTCCCACTAAGCATTTTTATGTCATTTGAAGTCCTGAACTATGTTTGTGTACATTCCTACTCCATTCCTACACTGTTCCTGCAACATTCCTACTCCATCCCAACCTCCATTCGATTATTACGATATTGAACTGTTTACGTTAACGGGGGACGTATTAATTGTTGATGACACAACATGTGCGAACTTATTGACCAAGGTTTGGAAGCCTCCAATGTACTACACGTTTCTATACTCTGAGCATAACGAAAATACAAAGGCGTTGTACATACACGCCATGTATTACATTCACATGTTGAAAAGTTAGGTTGTTGCGCGTTTTTTCACGTAAAGCAAGTTTGCTTTGTAAAGTTTATGTAGCATACGAGTAGAAACTGGAGGAGTTGGTAAACAGAACCTTAAAAAAAAATTGGCAAAATTGCCTCTTCAATCCTACGCTAAACTAATGGAATAGGATGGCGACTGGGTAACTCACGATTCTTGTGAGTAGTGTAGATGAATTTCTGAGTAAATATTTTGCTCCCGAGAAGAAAATAAACAATCAGCTAGAGCTCACAGTTGATGTCAAACTGGGCTGGAGCAGCGTGCCTTCTGTCACCAAACCTCATCCTAACGCCTGCAGGCAATACGGACTGCGATTCCTGGGCCTCGTGGACTGGCGTCTCCAGGCTGCCTTGTACATCTTGTGACGTATCAGTCAATATGGCCGACTGCTTCTCACTGAATTCTGGTAAAGCGGACCCAACCAGGCAAAATATCTCTTCCTCCTCCAAGAAATCTGCCTTGCAGGACTCCCAGATTCCACTATTTGGTGGGCCAAATATCCAACTCTTCACCCCACATCATCCCATGAAAAACACAGAATAATAAAACGAAACTGGCCACTACTCGTCCACACACCTAGCCGCGCAAAGCAGAAAACTCCAGGCAATCCATAGGTCGGGGCCTTGGGTATTGTTGGTAAGAATGGGAATCGTTGTTCCCTTTGCGGACTTTGTTGATAACAAAGGAGAAAAAGCTGAATGTAAAAGGAGTTTACATAGGTACTGTACATTGGTAAGTATGGTGTCCGAGCCCCATAGAATTACCACATAAAACAAATTCACGAAAATAGTCACAAGACCACGCCAATCATTAAAAGAACTTTGGGACAGACTCTTTTAGAAATACCATTGAAAGATTGTAACTTTTCAGTCATGGTTCTGGGAGCGTCATCTTTACTTCACTGGACGAATGTATGTATATGGATGGATACAAGATGTGTGCCAGTGATCTGGCGGTGGAGAGGACATAGGATGGAGAGGAACTGGGGAAAACTACCTTACCACTAAGCTTAGTCCTAGTAAGGACAAAAGGTTCTGATGGTACCACCAGCAATAGGAAGGGAAATGTTTGAGAGGGAAGGGGGAGAGGCACCTAAAAATTAAGTAATAATGACCGAGGGTACACCGAGGTTTCTTATGTCGCTTTACCTTACATCGCTTTACCTTACGTCGACTTGAACTCACGTTGTTTTAGAAGAGAGATGGTTACACGGACATTCAAGTTGGAGAGAGCTAAAACGACAATGGGTACACGGTAGTTTCTGCTACGTCGACATAGTGTCACTTTTATCTAATCCCTCATCAACCAAACCCCTCTCTATTCCCAAGTCCCCATTCAACTAGGTAGGTTTTCAACTTTGTTCTAAGGAAGTGACAGGTTCCACCCTAGCTTTGTGACGTTTACGCGCACTCGTTTCAACCAATCAAAGGAAAGCAGCCCTTAGAGCAACGTACAAAATGGGTTTTAGGTGAGTAGACGTAGGTTATTAAAGCGCTTCAACTCCCTACGTCGTCGTAACGAGGTGGTTTGAGATAAAGCGGCTTGAAAGTGGGTTTAGGTGGTTACACGGACGTTCTTAAAGTGCTCTAAGCACTACATCGATGTAAGTTACGTCGACGTAAGATAAAGCGACTTCAGAAACCTCCTCGCACCGTCGGTCAGTGTTGCAAGTTTGGTGCACTACGTGTTCTTTAAAAGTATAGAGATCTGCCTGGCTTTAAATATGAGCCTCATCTTCATGGCCTAAGTCGGCCAAGTGTCAAATCTGCGGCTTTAAACAGATGGGCACAGTGTGAGAAAGCAAACCAAGAGACTAGTTAATTGACTAGTCTAGTGGCAGTTCCAGTTTTGTTAGCCGGTGTCCAGACTAGCAGTGTCCTCAGCCAATGTCGTTGCACAACCAAAGGAAACCGGGTTGAAACATTGTTTGCTTATCATGACTACAAAAATTTCCCCATCCTCCTTGACAGTCATTTGATTATTAATAGCAGACGAATGATGCCACAATCTTAGAACTACCAGGAACTACCCACAACATCCGGCAATCGTCAGCGTTAATAACAAGTCAGCATATTAGTAGGCTATTAGTCAGGTACTTAAAGGTTAAGGCCGGGGACAGTCCACTCTTCCTTTGAAAGCTTGTTTTGTACCAGTGCAAGGTCTCTTATTAATCAATTATTAAAATGTTCGTTGAAGTTTGATGCAAACCTGTTAAACGGTACAGACTAAATCCGCTGTTATGGGGAAAATAATTTTTTTTCTGATTAAAGTTGGTTTCACAGGAAATTATCGGAAACTGGTTCTCGCAGTAGTAATAGTAGAGATGATTATCACAGGTTGATAACAAGGCTCCTCCCTCCTTTTTGATGATTATCACAGGTTGATAACAAGGCTCCTCCCTTCTTTTTTGGATGCTCTTCTGGTAAATACAATTATGAAGAAAAAACCATTAAAATAAAGGCAAAAAAAATGTTAAAATAAAGGCTATTAGAGGATTGCAATGCTGATTCCAGGGTTCCAGGCTCAATATTGACTGCTCCTTACATAGTTTTATTTTTTCTAGATATCTATTCTTTTTATACCTCTGCTGGGGCCGGCAAAACAGTGCCTACCTTTATTTACATTTTCCACCGAAACTCTTGATCTTTGAATTGTTTTTAGTACTTTTTGCCCTTTTTTGCCCCAGGTGGTGCGTAACCCCCTGCCCTTTTTTTGAACGTCTGCCTGTGCCTGTGAAATAGGCTTTTAACACGTTTCAAAGGCCATAACCCCTTCCTTAACCCATTACCCGAATTCGTAAGATCCCATTTTTAATTCCATTTATCATCCCCCCCCCCCCCCAAATAAAACTTTGTAGTTTGTTGTTTGTTGTTTTTTTTTCAAATAAAAAAAAATTGGTTTGAATTCCGGACTAGTACTTTTAAAGATTTCTTACTTCAGCTATAAGCCTCTGAAATTATTGTGTAAGCATTCCATCACTCAGTGAGTTCTTGACTAATATGGCAAGCTGAACTAACATAAAAACAGTTCAAACAAACGTTGAACGCAAAATGTGCCATAACCCACTGTGCTAGCTTACTAAAAACGGGAGGATTATCGAGCTAAAGTAGGCTAATTACAATGGCAACCAGGGTTTGACAATATAGGAAAAAGAGTAGCAAAGCCCGATTTTTAGGGTGTTTGTTTAAACTGTACCACATGATGTTGATAATTGTATCAGTAACAATCACTATACCGCAATTATTTATCGATAAATTTTGTTATCCACGAGTTGCATTCTGAAGCTGAAAAAACACAGTACGTTTGCACTAGTGGCAGGTGTGGTTGAGAAACAATTTGTTGAGAAACTATATCGATAAAAAAAACTATGCTCTTGTGATATTACTACTGAGAATACATCTTCATAATTTCTAACGGCAATAAACCAATCACGAGCCACTAAAAACGTTAGCCATCAGCCAACCACGTCTATTTAAGACAGATTAAAAAGAGCACGGGTTTTTTTATCCGATAAAATTGTTACCTTTGGCCCTCCATGTGTTTTTATGTTTGAATCGATTGATGTGAGCGTTACGTGGCGAAGACCAGGAAGCCAGTCGATTCGAACGTTAAAAAAATAACATGGAGGGGCGAGGATAATAATTTACCACGTAAATAAAATACCACGTGCTCTTTTAAATAGACGTGATTTGCCGATGGCCGCCGTTTAGTGGCTCCTCATTGGCTACCTGCGGTTAGAAAATTATCAAGTTATATTTTCAATATTAACCGAATATCTGACGCTTCAACTTACGTAAACACCCCAACTCGACAGGGTTTGCATCAGTACTTGAAAAATAAGTCCTTATTTATTTATTTTTTATTTTCAAAGACTTTGAAGACCTTGACAAATTAAAAATGCAACGCCTGGTCCTTAAAAGCCCTTGCTTTTAAGGACCAGTTGCCTGAACCTTAAAAGCCCTTGCGTTTAAGGACCATTGCCGTAGGCCTACCACAAGTAACCCGTAACTGAAACCTGTCAGTGTTTGTGTTATTCGCTGTCAGTAGTTTATTTTTGTGAAAGCAAAGTTGGATGTCAAAAACGACGACTGGCGTAACAAGAGTGGCCACGCCCAAAAGCGTACCAGCAAGTGTGACGTATAACTAATCAGTTGGATAGTTGAGCTACGTGCTGCACGGGAGCACTCGTGCGTACCCCTTTTATTACTTTCTATCATGACATCATGGGACGTCATGCACAACGCTAGTTAGTGCTATTTGTAAATAAAAGTTAGCACTAAGTTATTGGCGTTGCCAACACATGCACACACACACTACAACGACTCATTGATTTAAGCAACCTGATGCGTCTTATATTCGTTTAGACCTTTAGGATATATTTCTACCATTTTTAGCATTAGTTGGCATTATTTTTTTAGCAATGTGATTCTTCAATAGATCGTTAGGTTTGTGACATTGGATACTTAAAAATCATTGACGGTTCTTGAAATTGAACTTGCTAAATATTGGTAGAACCCTGAATCAGGTTTTTTCCTTTCAGATTACGTTGACAACAGGGCTGCCCCCTATAACTGTAAAGACTAGTGGCCCCCCCCCCCACCCCTCTACCTCCGTGGGCTCCCGACATTTCCCACCCCACAGCCCTGCACGACAGCGGAAGTATTCGCTGTTAGTAGCCTACGGTGATTTTTTCCCAAAGCACTTTACTAGTTATTATAGAGAATATTCTGACAGCCCCTTTGTTAAGGAACTCTTGAAGTGGCAGCCAAATCTGTAGTATCACTTCCAGCCAGAACCCGATGTGGATGAAGTCTCAAACATACGTAGAAGGAACGTGGTTGTGAACGGTACTAACAATGTGGGCTTCAAGATTCCCATGACACTTGAGTGGCCGTTTAGTATACGTCGTATGGAATTGTGTTTAGAATATGCTTGACAGATGAATTGTGTGGAATTTCTTCAAGGTAAATTTCGTTAATATTGGCCGTATTACGAAAGCTCAAAGACATTCCGCACAACAGCTGTCGCACAACTAACGATCTTGAGCTGGCCTCCGAACTGGTGCGACACACAACCAAAACTCCATGATGGTGGTCCAAAGATGGTGGTCCAAAACAAAATTACACACCCAAAACTTGAATTGGAAGGGCTGTTCTTTGAAACACGGCTGAACGACTTATGTGCAATTGTTTTTGGATTGGGGGGAGAGGCGTGGGAAGGTAGGGGCAATGAGATTTACTCTTCACAGAACTAACAAGACGATGCCAAGTGGTTAGTCTATAGGATGAAAGGCCGATTTCTTTGAGCTAAGTACGACACTTTTAATGTTAAAATGCCACATATATCTGCCTCATGTTGCAGGCCGTTTTCAGTGATTTAAGAACAAAACGGCAGCAAAAACAGCTGCCAATGGAAAAGCAATATGCAAAAAGTTCGGAGTAGACCCCTCTGATTACAAGCCGGGGAAGACACACGATAACAGGAATGCAGGACTGCATTCACGGCTTCATTTTCCCCACATACAAGTATCCGATTCTCCCACGGATATAAAATACAATTCGGAGTTTATATTTGTGTCAACGGATATTGATTTGAGATTTTTCTGAACTCTTGTTGACCTTTCACTTCTATCGTGACTGCCCGCTGCCCCTCCCCGCAGTGACTCCCAAGCAAATAGAATTAGACACCTTTTCTGGTATAAGAGGATGGGAGGGAGGGGTAGAGTGGCTGCGAGGTTAAAAGAGCAAAGAAGGATATATAGGTGGTAGGATAAGAAGGGTGAATAGGCTCCTTTTCGATGCTAAAAATTGAGCATGACGTCACAAGCGCTGCTTTCATGACGTAACGAACTCCGATGGGTTGGAAAAGGAAACGTGTCACTCTACAAAATTGGCAAACCCCAAATACCCCTTACGTATGAGCTAGTATACTACACCCTCCACCAATAAGAATGATGAAGCGCCTTGCCGCAAATTCATTGCCGGTGGAATTCGTACCAAATGTAAACTTTGTAGTTTTCGTTTTCACCATTCGCTATCCCACCACTCGCGTTTTCATTACACGCTAGGTGTGAACCACGTTTGTTATACGAAAGCAGCCACTCGCCGCTCAGGATGAATTTTTGAGTTTGTTTACCTGCGTCTATACCTGCTTTGCATTGGTTAAGAGAGCGAAAACAAATTGCACTAATTCCAAAGATTTTTAGGTCAGGTTTAAGAAAGAGCCATATGACTAAACCTCTCCTCTGAAGCACAATGTCGGTTCCTTCATTGTTTCAAGCGTTGCAATAAAGTTTATTATTAATGGAGATTTTTGCCTCGCCTAAAACGATTCTGATTTTAAGTCTCTGCTAATTGCTGAAAGTATCATTATTTTTGCGAGGAAACCCCTGTCACACCCTATGATCTTTTAAATGCCACAGTCGACGTGGCAAACTGACAAGAGCAGTCTACAATGGAACGGCTGCCACCAGCGGTCCCGGAACAATTTCTGCGCCATCGGGTACTGAACCGGAAAGGGGTCTTCTGCTAAGCAGTCGGGCCGTCTGCTTCATGATAGTATAGTAGCACGCCACAGTTGCCCCCCCCACCCCCTCCCCAACTTTTAAACGAAGCAGACACTGCCTGCATTAAAGATTGGCTCGGGAGAATGCAAGAAATATTAACCTGAGGGGAATAAGTCCCAACTGGGTCTGGAACCCAGGATCTCCCGATCTGCCCATGCGATCGTCTATCAGAGTTTGAGTCCTAATCGTTGAGGTTTTTCTTCTTTTTTTTCCCTCTCAGAATACAGCTGTGTCAGTTTAGTTTCGTGCTTTGGCTGCGCGGGTTAAGACATGGTCTTGCAAGGAAGCTACCCAAAAGTCTTCTGCTGACCAAGCTTAGGATTTCTTGAGTCGCGCACAATTTCTGAGTCTGTTCTTGTTTTCGCATTATTAATACCAAATTGCTGATCCAAGATCGACCTCAGTGTTCTTGCTCACGCAAGGCCGCCATTATTAAAGGCGGTTTGCCACAAAATGAAAGTCTGCAGCATTTATCGCCATCTAGCACTATCTAATGCTATCTAGCACTTTCTTGCAGGAAGCGAAGGAAAGCACAAAGACACGGGCCTCTTTATTATTGAGTAAAAATTTAGTACATTCTCATGCACCCGGATGCAAGCTGTAACAGTTAACGATATCACTGTCACTAGATGGCGCTACGATTGATTCATTATATTCTACCGTGGCGCCATCTAGTAACAGTGTCATCGTTATATTTTAGGATGTTTCCACTCAATAATAAAGAAGCACGTGGCTTGTTTGTGCCGTTAAAATAAATTTCTTTGTGCGTTCCTTCGCTTCCTGCAAGCAAGTGCTGGAGAGCACTAGGAAGCAGTAAATGGTGCTAAGTACTGCAGACTTTCAGTTTGTGGCAACCTGCCTTTAACACGGTAGGAAGGCGAAACGCTATGCGTTGCCTAACGACTAAGCTGCAAGGCGGCCATATTGGTTTTTTTTTTTTTCGCTGGAGGTGGCTGCCGCATTGTCAAGCCGGAACGCACACACACATGAACTACAACGTCAATCGGATATGGGATACAATCTCAGCGATCACGTTTGTTAAATCTGGAGTACTTAATTGTAAAATAGGTGTGTTAATAATCCGTCTTTATTGACAAAACAACGTTACTTATATATGTATCATTTAACATAATTTCATTTCACATTATCATTTATATGTAAATGTATCGGTGCACATACAAACTCCTGAGCTTCGTGCCGGTCCTATACTGAAAAAAAAATTCAGCTCGTCTTATGTCGTTTTGAGTGTTATGCGTACGTAAGTATACCCGTAGATTAGAAAGTTGACTAGATATAGCAGCCTACTTCTTCCAATTCTACGCGGGGCCCTAGCGGTAGTTGCGGCTACTAATAGTTTGATAATGCTTTGCCTTCAGGCAGCTTCGAAAGAAAACGCATTAGCAGAGGTATTAGTAGCCGCAACTACCGCTAGGGCTCGCGTAGAACTGGTGGAAGTGATATGCTATATCTAGTTAACTTTCTAACCTATTGTAAAGCCACCCGAAACACACCGGCCGTGCAACAACTGCTAAATGTGCAATCCTTACTCTGCGAAACATATATCAAGGTTGTAAATCTGCAAAGAAAATATTCCTCTTGCTGAAATTTAAAGCAGTTGCCAACAAATCCAACAAAATCTGCTCTCGCAACACCGGCTGGTCTAACGGCGCCATTTTTTTTCCACCTCCAGCCGCAGAATACGTCCTCTCTGCAGAATAGTTGTTAGGTAACGGGTTACTGCTGCTCTGTAGTGAGTGCATCTTGCATTCTTGCGAGCCAGGCTTTAACGAGAATTGTCTGCCTCGTTTAACACTTTAACTCGTGATTTATTGTTTACTAATGATTTTTAAAGCAGAAATACGAAACGGACGCCATGATTCACGACCGAATCGCTCAACAACGCTGGTGGGTGGAATGGTTTACAGAATCGCTGATTCAATCTGTTTTCCTCCGCCTCCCTCTCTCTCTCTCATTCAACGCCCCATGCGGAAGGAAGTACGGTGTCAGATTCTACATTTAGTTAGGACACAATTTTTGTTTTAGGTTTTAAAGAGCTGACCAGGTTGGTTTCGTCCCACGACCCCGGAGCAGAAGGAGGGCCTATAAATAAAAGCTCCAAAACAAACCTTTCCTCCTAGATTTCTGCTGAAGTTTCGCTTTCGCGTTTGGAAATACAAAACTTTCCACTGCGAATCTACTTTCAAAGTCACGCGGAGAATTTAAGCTGTTTCTTGTGAGGAACGGCGTGTTGGAATGAAGAGGGAAAAGTTAACACAAAAACGAAAGAAAAAATTATTTTTGGCATTTTAAGCATAATAACCGATAATAACACATATGCAAAATGCCCCCAACAAGAACAATAACACCAATAGTGCGACTAAAATAGCGTTTAAAAGGTCATAGGTCTTATTCACACCAGACGTTTTAAGCTATAAAAGTTGAAAATTGGTTCATTGGTTCGATCTCTAGGTGAGAGCAAAAGCTCCATAACTAGAAGAACAACAAGACTATTGTAGTCACATTAAAATATCATTCAAAAGGCCCTAGGGCTTGTTCATACCTACGTTTTAAGCTATGTATGTTGAAAATCGGTTCATTGGTTTGATCTTGTGAGAGCAAAATTTCCCGGCAACAAGAAGAAGAACAACAACAATATTGGATTCTTCTAATAAAACCCCTAAAACCAGTACTCAATATTTCAGATAAACCACTATTTATGCTTGCATAAAATCATTTATGAACTAGAATCGTGGGAACTCAGCTGGAACTCATAGAAAATTGAAACCAAAAGTGAATATCTTTTTTAATTCCATTAGCAATAATCTCACGCTAATTTTGTGTTTATTAGTACTTAGAAAGACTTAACACACGAAATGCTTCGAAACCCTGCCTAAAACCACGCCTTTATGTTTTTTTTGATTTCATCTTCAGTGGCTTTCCACGTTAAATCAGAGAAAGTATACGAAAATTGGGATGAACGTGGAGGTGGGTTTTCCTGCGCACCGACTGAAGAAAAGCCTTTTGAAATCGATGTACAACTAACTAATTACTAACTAACTAAGCTTGTTTCTTGTGTTTTCAAGTTCACTTTTGGTTTCTTTAGAAGACAGTTTGAGTTCCCTAGACATCTCTTAACCCAATGTTTCCTCTTAATAAATGTGCTTGTTTTCCTGCGCGGCTCAGTTTTCCAGAAGTGCAAATCCAGACCGGGGTGGTGGGAGCCATCGGAGACAAGACAAGCTTTCTGATGACGAAAGCATCCAGGGTTCGGTTCAGCCACGAAAACGCGTCCAGCAAAAATGGGATGAAATGTGGACGACTCAGTTTGCCCATGTAGGGACGGAGAATTTGGGTTTTCGAGTCCAGCCACGAAAGCACGCCCAGCAAAGCTGGGGTACGACACAGAAGGCAGTCGTGCGGCAAAGCAGGAAAACTGCTGAAGCGAAGAGGGGGCGGCAGGGTGTCCAGCGTCTGCGCGAAAGCTCCAAAGGAGTCGTTGTCAGGATGCTCAGAGAGCCACGAATGCTCTCTCTTGGGGAGCGATCCGAGTGGCTGGCATACGGGAGTAGCGACGGTGAAAGTTGAGCAGGTTGCGGAGATACCCTGTGCGCAGTACAAACGGTTGGGCAATCGGGATCAGCAGCTGAGAATGCCCGAGAAGCGGAGTTGTCGAACAAGGAGTTAGAAAGGCAAAAGGGACGGAAACATCCATAATGAAAATGGGATGCGGTCCAAGCGGCTAGTTCAGCAAGATCAGTAGCGGAGAAACCGGGAAGTAGAGTTGTTGACCAGGGATTCCAGAAGGCCAAAAGGGACGAAAGCATCCCCGACGAATATGGGGTGTGGTCCTGACGCTAGTCTTTTGAGATTTGCAGCTGAAAGAGTCAGGAGAAGTCGAGTTGTCAACCACTGGATTCCAGGTGACGAAAGCAACGAAAGGAACGAAAGCATTCCCGACGAAAACGGGAAGTTGTCCAGAGAGCTGGTCCGGCACGCTGCAGTGTTGACCAAGGAGACCGGAAGGCAAGGGGCGAAAGAATCCCCAACGAAAGCTGGAATCCAATCTTGACAGGTGGTCATCGATCAGCAACAGTGTAATTATCCGAACTGAGTTCAGATCAGCATGGTTGAAGAGAAGCCAGCAGAGACTGACTGTCAGCAACAATGGGCAAACCGAAGATTTCCGGGCGAAAGCTTGAGTGACGAAGGTCGCACAATCAAACGAGAGCTCTGCAGGCAATTTGACATCGTGACGGTAACAACGGGCGAGGCGCAGATTTCCGGACGAAAACTCGAGTCACGAAAGCTCGCACCACGAGTCTACGATCGAACGAAGCTCGGGAGTAGACAACCTGACGCAGCAACGGTCGAGGCGGAGAATTCCGGACGAAAGTTTGAGCCGTGAAAGCTTGCACAACAAGTGCGCAATGCAAACGATCGGCGGGCAGGCCATCGTTGATGGAGCTTGAGCAACATGCTCGCACAACAACGGCTGTTTTTTTTTTAAGGCAAAAATCAAGGGACGGAGCGACAGTAACGTGGGTCGCTTGAGAACAATAGATGGGTTGCTTTCGTGGCAAGTCCCTTTATGGAGGGCTGCATGCATGCGCAGTTGGTTTCTCAAGCTGGCCTGCTCCGCATAACTAAAAAAAATCAAGGATGAAACACAGCATTGAGAACACAACGCAAAATTGACAGGTGTCGGATATTTTCCAGCGGCAATAAGAAACGTATTTAAAGTATGGTGATAAATTAGTTTTGCCATACTTTTGGAAGAATGGTCCCTCTATACGTGATTTACTGTATAGTTTGCTTCCTCGGTTTTTAACGCCTCGACTTATGACCAGAGACGTCAGGAAGGATAAAAGTTGGAGGGGTGTAGACCAGAAATTTACCGACATGATTTTCCATCTAGTACAAATATTATGTAATTTTTCCGACTGATTTGCCAAGCTGGCCAACCATTGGGGAGGGGTGTGACACCTCTCCTCCTCCTCCCCCCCCCCGCCCCATAAAAACGTTCCTGCTTATGTCTCGTCTAAGCCTCGGAAGAACAAAACTATCACAATGATCACGTATTTAGGGACCACTGCTGGAAATTACGCCAATAACCACTTATTTTGTACATAAATGACGATTGCAAAAACGTGTGTATGCAAACCCACGCGTGGGATTTCCTACGGAGAGACGCCACGTCGTTTTTTTTTTTCATAAGTAATGTATAGGAAAGCCAGCCGAAAAGTGCTATTTGTAGTGAACAATCGGTGGACTAAAAAGAAAATCGCTTATTTGCGGGTTACAAAGACGAAGTGCTTTGCAGAAGCCAAGGAATTTCGTCACCTTCGGGGGCTTGGAAACTGTACCCTCCCCACCGCTTAAAAAAATCTGGTGTTGGGTCAGGTACCGAACCCCAAGCTGATTTGTGACTGCTTCCCCCTCCCCTCTAAAATTTCATCCCGGATGCGCTACTGGTTTTGCAACATTTGGTTAAGTCTGCATGAATTTCACAAAAAATTTTTTTTTGGGCTGCGCGGAAATAGTAAGAGAGTAGCCGGTATGTCATAGCCTACTATGTCCTTTTAATTTGCAAAGCCATTGAAGGTAAAACAGAAGATCTCTCTCTCCAGGCCTCGCACGAATCGGATCTTTCGTTGCTTCTCTTTCGTTTTAACATCGACATCTAAACATTTGTTTTAGAAAGTTACTTTGAATCTGCTTGGCTGGCAAATGAAACGTAGACTCAATTTAGACTCAATCCTTTGGTTACCAGCTTGACAGTTTCAGTTTCTGTTTAGATAGAAGAGATTTTTAAAAGCTGGTGCTGAGATTCACTTCCTGATTCAAAGTGAACAGCCAGCTGCCGCCAAAAGGGGTAAATCAACACTTCGGAACGCTAAGATCTCACCCAACCGATTCAACTGTTTAGGTTACACTTGTTTTTTTTTTTACCCGATGATTGCACCGCAAGCAAGAAGCGAAAATTGAAAGCACCAAACATAACTATTTAAGACTCTGTAACAATCTCGGTCTGAGTTATTAATTTCAGTCAACATTTGCAACTAGTAAAGCTGAAAACCCATAACGTCGTCTTGCACCTGAAAAAAATCGGGTGGTCGGGTTAACTGACTGAAGCAGTCTTTAGCAGAAACTCCAAATCTGGAAAATGTCACTCTTAGGGAACTAAGGTTTAAACTCGGGGATACTATGAATTTTCACACTAAAAATAAAAACACACGGGAAAAAAAGTAAATACAAATTTTAAATAGAGTTTTCCAATGAACAAACTGCGACGGTGCTAAATTTTGTGAAAAATTACATAATAATAAAAAGGCAGCCATCCTTATTACAGACCCTGGCCTAAATGATTTAAACACATTATAGCAACAAACTGTGTTAAAAAGTTCTTTAATCGAGACTTTTTGCATTGTGTCAGCCCTTTAAAGTAAAGCTGGTCAAATGTGTGAAAAACAAATTCATTCCCACAATTAGAACCTGGAAATTGACCTCAACCACTCCAGAAAACATGCTAAACTCAGGGAAATTAATTTCAGTACTTGCAGTCGTATGCGGCTTCGCCCGGGATTTTGTTTTGCCCGTGGTTGCTTCCCAGCTTTCCGTCGGAGTTGCCTGAACGTTGACTGCAACAGGCAATTTTTCTTCCTATAATACTCTTCTTTTCCTCCCATCATCTCTCTCCTCTCCCCATTCTCCCCGTCCCTGTCACGGTTCCTCTTCCTCCCACTTTCCACCCATTCTCCCCGTCCCTGTCACGTTTCCTCTTCCTCCCACTTTCCACCCATCCTCTCTCCCTTCTCTTACTATCCTCCTACCCGTCCCTCTACTTCCCTCGCTCCCCTTTCCTAGACGTAGTTGAATTTGGGTGGGCAGTTGAATTAAATACTGCCCCTCCCTTCCCATTCCTCCTTTTGCAAGATTTTGCAAGGAGTGATTCGGTCTCCATCCAGACAACCCCCCATAAATAATATTTTTTAGGTTCAGTTAAGATGTAATCATATGCTTAATGGTAATAGACGCACTGGTTTCCCTTCCCAATGTCTAGTTTTTATAGCATTAGAATGCCAAGAGTAGGGCTAACAGACGCACTGGCCAACACACGGGCATTCCCCGTTGACTGCTCCAACCCCCAACTCCTAATCTATCGCTTTTGCTTGATCGATCCACACCGTGTGAAAACAAAGCCCTGTTATTCGTGTATGACATCGTTCAAGACTTGCCGCAGCAATGTGTGTACACTTAGCCTATGTGCACTTGTTTGATGATCTGGCGGTTCTGACGTCACCAGGTTTTTACGGTGTTCTGATTATATTAGAGTTAAGTTAGATACTATGTAGAGCGCATGACCTAGGGTCTTTATGCTCTTTCCGAATAAATAAATAAATAAATAAAATTTGTAAATTTCAACTTTCAAAAGAATTAACACGCTCGCCCGTTTTCATTGTTGGGGTTCTTACGGCACTTTGTTTTTGCTGTGCTCGTCGTTTTGCTACGAAACTTTGCTTTATAACGTAAGATTTTGGTGGAAACCTTGTCACTTTGAGTAGCTGGTACTTTGGTATTGAAATTAGGAAGACATTTTAGTAAATACGGTCCAACTTAGGTAAAGAGTCTGGGGCAGCGCTGTGAGCACCCTCACCCTGTTTCTTTTGAACAATGAGTCAGTTTTACCACCCTTGTTTTTTGTCACACACTTCTCAACTCCGTTAAAATACTACAGGTCGGTGCGCCAGATTACTAATTCGTTTTAAACTCGTTGCTTGAATAATGAGGCCAAGCAATGCAAAGCTGTGCCCTCTCCCCCCCCTCCCCCCCCCAAAAAAAAAAATACTATAAGGTCAGAAATCGTGAAATTCTCTATTTACAGCTCATGCCACAAATTGACGAAAAGCTTCACAGATTGAAGGAAATCAGTGTTTCACCCCCTTAAATCGTCGTTATTCTGCACCAAAATTAATTAAAAACTTCATCTTTAAAGCAAACTAAACAATGCTAGACCGTCCCCAGATGACGTACGTGAATGATCGCATAAACACCGAATTTTCCGTGATGGCGTTAGGCCTGGACAAAAGTAAGGTCCGAATAATAACTTCGTTATGGCCCCCCCCCCTTTCTTTTAGCGAATTAATTTTAACCACCCATGGGCGTTTAATGGATGATTTATGGTATTTGTCTCGAAATACTGCCATCTTCGATTTTATCCTGTCTAGTTTGCTGAGTAAACAGCATAAGTTCTGAAAGCCCTTGGTTTACATTTTTTGGTTTATATTTTTGCCGTTTTGGACCCGACACCCTTTCGTGACATGCGCTTGCAGCATTCTTCTCTTCGTAACCCTTTCCTCGACCGGAATTATTTTCAAGCTTTGTTTACCTTTTAACATGGCATCCTTTTGGGTTCGAGAAATTATCCAATTTTTTTTTGTAAATTAATTTCTTTGAGCCTTAAGTCAGCCGAAGCAATTAAATGCTCGTGTGGCTGAACCGGCTCAATTTTGAACATTACCTGACTTTTTGAGAAGAAGAAATATTTGGTAAAGGGAGGGACTAACCCGCGGATTTGAATCGGGTAAACCTCCAATCATCGTAGGGGCCGAAAGATTGTCCAGAATAGTTCCCATAGCTGCTGAAGGAGCATGGTAACCTTTCACGCTACCCTGGTCGGCAGTCCTGGCAGGGACTTTGCCAAGATCCCCTTTCCAGGTGTTCGACCAGATCCGCAAACCTCCAGCAACCAGGCTGAGCTCTCTCACCGCTCAGCCACGATGACCACAATTGACTACACACGTTCAGTCGTTGTATTTGGCAACACCGTGTCCGTACTGTAACGCGCACTAAATCCACAAGCTCTGAATGCTTAATCATGTGGAAACTTACCCTCAGCCCCTCAGAATAGAGCAAACGTAAAAGTACGGTAATACAGTACAACATCCAACGTAAAATGCTTTCGTAGATAACCAAATTAATGAAAAAATTAATTCGTACTAGTATGTGAAGGATAAGTCCTTTTAAAAAGAGAAAGGAATATGAAACATTAGTGAAACTAACCATTTATCTTGACAGAATCAGAGAAGAAATCTGATTTTTTTTTTTTTACTTTTTCTATCTTCAAGAATGCTGTTTACTAACAAACTTTGTCTAAACTATCCATTTC
>JAHWFP010272438.1:0-12618 GCA_023313725.1 Lithobius niger
TAAACCTACATTTCATCATACTAGCTCTGCCCCGGTACAACATATGCTGGTCTCCCACACATCCCCGAACTTTCCGATTCCCCTGCCTGCATTAACTCCGTGCATGATGTGTTTGCTTCGTGCATGATACGTTTGCTGCTTGAGCATCCCAACCTCAGCATACGATATATATATTGATATCCGTACCTCCTGCAAAAAATGAAACACCCCGGACAGGAGGACGGAATAATCACTCACTCGACATGATATGTCTCGCAGGAGAACAAGAGTGAATGAACGCATTTTGGCTATGGTGTTCGCGGCCTATCTTGAGTTCGGTGCAGAAGGAACACAGATAATCGATTGTACTTTTTCAGTAGCAGAGTGCCTTGCTGATATCAAAGATGGTTACAAAAACAATGGCGGCAGTCGATTAAAGCCGCCTCCTCCAGGAAGACGTAGCCGCTCATAAAATACTTGCAGGACTCAAGATATGTCGCGCGCATAATAAATGAGTGTGATTTCGCGTGCGTTAAACTTGACTTAAATCGTGCTTAAATTGATCTTCAACTCAAAGGAAGTAGGAAATCATTCCCCAAATAATGGTCAGCCTACTACCAAATAGTGCTCAAATATTATCAAAGTTGGTTAGGGTGTACAGTAAATATCGGGACTTTTTTTTTTACCTAAGTCTCTATGAAGTACATCAGTATATTGGCAGGTGGCCCTCCTCCACAGGATGAAGCCAAATAGTGCGTAAGGTCTATATTTGTTTGACTAGGGTTATGTTTGACTAATTAGTCCTATATTAATCCTATAACGCAATTATCAGTGTATTGTTAACCCTTTAAAGGCTAGTATTTTTTTTCCCATGCTTACTCAAGAACCACAGTTGGCTAGGATGTAGTGTTGCTAACTTACTGGTTCTTATCACTGCATACTTACTCACTGGTTTGAGCCAAGCACTTAGCCAGAAGCACAGGGAAACAGTCATAAAAATCAGTCAAAACTTATATTTTGGTATCCCGCGCACATACTGGGGAGTGATACCTTTATCAGAGAATAACAAATAAAAAGATAGTTAGCGCTCATTCGAAAATTAAAATTAGTACTCGTTCAATAAAAGAATGAATGGCGGCGCCAAATTCATGCTAACAGTACCGCCCAACCTCTGTGATTGGCTCGAAAAATATCTCATCAGCAGCACCACCCGCACTGAACAGCCTCAAGCATGTTCCATTTTTTTAGTGCTCACTAGTACTCGAACAGTAGAATTAGTGCTGTCACATTACATTCTTGGTTCAACATTGTTAGGGGTACGAGTAGCTGCTATGTGTGTGGTGTAGGAGGGAGGCGTGCTTGTTCCCCTGGGCTTCTGGCTAAATGCTTGCTCATATCACTCACTGCACATTCCCCATATCGTACTCACTGGTTAGCATCACTGGTGAGTAAGTATTGTGATGTGATAATAAATCAGTGCACTTACTGACCGCTGCACTTATGACCAGCTTTTTTACTCGTTTTGGTCACAAATCCCGGTGGAGACCCTCAAAAGCTCACGACGAGTGTGGTAGGAAGTTGTCATTTCCATGGCTTTTACCACGTGTGGCTTTTTCCATGTGCTTTTTCCATGTACTTTTCCATGTGCTTTTTCCATGTGCGTTTCCATGTGCTTTTTCCATGTGCTTTTCCATGTGCTTTTTCCAATGGCTTTTTCCATGTATGACATTAAAGGGGCACCTACCCTAAAAATATTCTACCCCCACCCCACCCAAAAAAAAAAAGATTTTTTTTTATTTTGGTCTGGTGCAGTTATATGTAGTCTACATGGTACAACATTTTTTTTTTTAATTAACCGAGACCTTTTATGGCTAAAAACATATTTTTTGGGGGTTTATTTAGCTTTACGTAAGGTTGTAAGTTACACGTTCAAACTTGATTTTCTCTGAACGCGAATGTCGCTACCGGTCAATTACTAAAAACATCATTACCTTACTTAAAATTGAGATAATTACTTGAAATTTTTTACACAGGTTCCCAGGTGTGGTGACTGTAAAGTGAACCAAAAATCATACTTGTACACACTTCCGGTGTAGTTTTTAAAAAATCCAAAAATTCTGGCTATATAATTTTATAATATATACAAATTGTGATTATATTATAAAATATAAAAAAATGTGGTACCAAAATTATTTTGGTTCACATGATAGCCCTACGTATACAGATGATTTTAGAGCCCAATCTTGTTCATGTGCAACAATTTTTGCCGACATTATCTAAGTAGCAGTACAAAAGTTTAATAAAATTTACCAAATATGTACCGGTACAGTACTCCCACAAAAATAGACTAATTGAAAATTTAAAATATGTCCTACACTCGTATTTCAACATACTTTAAGGTTACAAAAAATTATGACGCTAGGAAAATTACACTAAAAGAAAAAAGGGTTATATGTTTTCTCACCATATTTGCTGCATAACGGGGTATTCCCTGGATGTTTTCGAACCAGATTTTAAACTGTAGCCTCACGCAGCGTCTTCAGTACGTTGAAGAGTGATATTCCATCAGGGCCCGTATTCTTGGCTTATATTCATAACCTTGCACTCCCCCCCCCCCCCTGGAGGAATTCAAAGCCCTTATCTATAATTAATCACGATAATAAATGAAACTACGGATATTTAAAAACCTTTATGAACTCATTTATATTTGAAACGTGCTGTGTCGTAGATTCCTTAAGTCTTTTTCGAATGTGCCTATGCCGGGTGTCCCAAAAGTCGGGGGTCACCCAGGTGATATACCATGGTGACACCAGGTGTTTATGCTGATATACCGGGGATTTTTATATTTGTTTATGCTGATGGTATACCATGCTAGTATACCATCATGAAGAAAGATAAAAATCCCCAGTTTATCAGCATGACCATCCGATGTATCACCTAGGTATATCACTTGGGTGACCCCGGACCTTTGGGACACCTGGTATATGAGCACTTCGTAAGTGGGCCGCTCTTCATATTGATGTTTCTCCAATTGCTTTTCGACTCTGTCCATGAGAATCGAACTAAGATTCTCAGCAACATTCAGATCAGGCGTTGCACCAGGCCACTGAGGGTTATCAAAGATGTCAATGTTGCTGTTACCCAGCAGCTCCTGAGTCGTCAACGCCTTCGTGAATGGGGCATAGTTATGGATCTCTATGCCAGTTGATTCTTACGAAGGTTTCGGATCTTTTCAGACATTTTGCAACCCATGTCCGTGAAAGTGTCCCCGTGGAAGTTCTTTAGCAACCCGAAAGGTCCAAGAAGTGAGCCGAGCGATCACGCGTTCGTGCGACGCCTTCGTTCACTGGGGATGATTATGGATCTCTATGGCCAATTGATTTTTACGAAGGTTTCCAATCTTCTAAGATATTTTGCAACCCATGTCCGTGAAAGCTTCCCTGTGGAAGTTCTTTACCCACCTGAAAGTTCTAAGCTGTGGTCCCACCGATGAACGGAAACCTCTCAGAATCGCTGCATTTCACTCTTTTTTTTTTTGGCTCCTCCTCCAGCGCCTTGTCTAGGCATTTTAATCTGAAAATAAAACGCAGAAAGTCTTTTAATTCATTGTAGAATTGCACACCTCAAACTTGAGGAAAAGTTGTCTAGCTTTCGAAGCTCTATCAATTTTGCACCAGCACGTCATGCAATCGTACCCAACTAAACCATGCCCAACGGCTGTTTGCTGTGACGTCACCATGAGTTAGCCAATGACGAACGAGAACAACGGCTGTTTGGCCGTCTGATTGGACTAGCCCAATCACGTGATATGCACGTCACAGCAAACAGCCATGGCGCGTGGTATAAATACCGACAATTAGTGCTCGATTAGTGCTCATTGGTGTTATAATTCTATTATTGAAAAAGCACTAATTGTAATGTTCGAGTACTAATGAGCACTAAAAAATGGAACATGTTTGATGATATTCAGTGCGGGTGGTGCTGCTGATGAGATATTTTTCGGTACAATCGTACAGGGTGATGCTGTCAGCATCAATTTTGGCACCACCACCTTTGAAAGTGTTATAATTATTTTATTGAATGAGCACTAATTTTAATTTTCGATTGAGCACTAATTATTAGTATTTAGTTGGGTACCATTTTGGTACGCGGTGATGATAAATTGATGGAGCTTAGCTTCGGCCCCGGAGGTGGGGTGCAAGGTTACGAAAACGCTGTACAGGACTCTTTCCCTCAAACTCGGGTTTTAACTAAACCAGATCAGCTAGCCCTCTCCCATAAATTATTTAGACGAAGGGTTGGATTGGTTAGGAGTGTGGAAGTAGTGGAAACTCCCACACATATATGAACGTGCTACGAAAACATTTGCTCGTTCAGAAGATCAGATTTACTTGCGAGTTTTACCAGGGAGTTTTACTTGTCATTTTCTGATCACTTCCTGTGTTAGGAAAAACTACTTTGAACCCAGTTTTTAACCAACTTTGAACTTTGCTTATTGAACGCACCCCAATACAAATTGAACAAATGGAAAAAAAGGCCTAATTAAATGCTTAAGAAAATTAAAGAAAGCCGGTTAATTGCACAAAAATACAACAGACGACGTCTCGAGTATAAACAACACCCCGTTTTCAAGTGCATAAAAATTAAACAGGTCGAGCATCGTTACAAATAATAATAATACAAATTTGGTAATGCGAAAGCAAAGCATATCAAAAGGCAAGCAAACATAAAATTTTTTCTGTAAAGAATTAGCCCAGATTTACTGACAAAACAGCAATTCATGGGAGACGACACCTCGTCATGCAAGTACTGGTGTGAAGTGAAGTGAAGCCAAGTTAAAAACAGGCCGAGGTGGTGATCTCCCATATATTTGCTGTTTAGTCAGTAAATCTGAGTTCATTCTTAAAAAAAAATTTAATATTTGCTTGCCCTTTGTTTTGGCATTACCAAATTTGTGTTTTTATTTGTAACCATGCTTGACTGCTAATTTGTATGCACTTGATAACGGAGTGCTGTTTACCCCCGAAACGTCGCCTGTTAAAATTTTGTGCATTTAGCTGGCTTTCTTAATTTCCAAACTGTCAATAGTGATTCTTTCCGTATTGTTACTTAAATGCATGCATAAGCTTGGGGTTTGTTTAGCATCTCTGCAATATGTGTCGCAGTGGTAACCCGGACAGCTGCACTGTGACTGAGGTTGGCGCTAATGACCTAGCTGTCGAGGCGCCATTAAGCCTCAATCCCCCCTAACTACACGTGGCGCCAAACAGTAGTATGTTAGTTAACCCTTAGCGTTTAGGGTTAACTAACATACTTACCCAACAAAACTTGAGTAACACGCTGAAAATGTGTATAAATATTGGCGAATCATGCCGATTCATTCGCCATTCCATCGGGTATTACGCCAACGTTGTTCCAACAGTCACGTGACCTTTTGCCAAACCGCTTGCAGGAATTCTTGCGATGCGGAGCTGATTTGACATCGGCGGTGGGAAGGTGGTGGAAAGGAAGAAAAGCCGAGGGAGAGGCGGTTATACTCCATCGATTGCTCTTCCTCCCCCTCTAGGTAGCTTTTGTTTTCCGACTTGAGGTGCGCCGGAGGACTCCTTGAGACGTCATCAGAGACAAGGAGTTTGTTTTATTGCGACCCTTCAAGGGTTTTGGGAGTAGAAAACAATGTCGTCCCAAGGGTTAGAACAGTACGGCTCCATTTCAACATCCAGGGGCTGAGTTGTCGCTGGCCGTCCGGTTTTCGTAGGTTCTCGTGAACGAAAACACGGATGCCAAGATTTGCTTCAGGTTTGGCGAGAAGGCCACTCTAAAATAGTTATTTTGCAAGAATAATAACGAATAAAGTCGGGAAAAAGAACGAGTGTTAAAATTAGGGTGAAGCGTACCAAGTGGTGCCCAAAAATATGAGTGAAAATTCAATGTTTCAGAGAAATTTTCCCCATTTTCAGATGCAAGTGGATACCCTGAAATAAAAAAGGAAATTACCGGTACAAAGGACTGGTACTTTATGTCCAGTTTCATGTCCAGAAAAATTACGTCCACAGGCTTAGCAAGTCATCCTTATAAAATTAAAGCCACTGGACGAAATGGGCCATTTTTGTAAAGACGATGTGTACGGTGGCGAATTGGAAGAGTACTAGTCCGCCATTTCAAAATATGAGTCGTTTTACTTAAATGAAACATAAGCACACAAGGGTGGCTTAGGCCGCTAAAACTTAATAAAGTGGTTCTCAGGAGCGCACGCATGGGTTTTTCCTTAGCGCATGAAACATTTTTTTATGTCATTGTCTAAAAAAAAAAAAAGTCTTCCAATACAGCATCAGCCCTTTCACCAAACATTTTCTGGAGCCGATAACCACATCTCATCAGCTCTTTGTTTCATTCACATGATGGTCTCGAAACGAATGTAAGCATCGTTCAGAGGCATGCGATATAATTGTTCAAGCATGAATTAGGAATCGCCAGTCTCCAGTTGTAGCCGGGTCATATAGTTGCAGCAGGGTTAAAATGGCGCGATTTTGAAAAAAAAAAAGGTTTTATTTGTTAATGGTTAATGCAATGTCTAGGTAGATTGAAGTGTTGGTAAAAGAATTCATGTGATATTAATTACCGTTTTTCATGTCAGAAACATGTACATATATATTGATACCTTAAATTTCCTTTCTAAATTTTGCAGTAGCCGGTTCTAGTTGTAGCCGATCTCTAATTATAGCCGGGTCAAAATGGTTTAATTTAACTAGTAGCCCGGGATACAAATAGAGAATTTATACGGTATAAACGGGACAGAACGCCAATCGGGCTCGATAAGTGTTAAATAAATACGGATGCAACCCTATTTACGTTGCCTTTTGGACTTAAATGTCAGAATTTACTTCACATATCTGATCTTGGCTTTTCTCAAGTAGCCTACCTTCACTTAGCACATAACACGCTAACGCAAATGAACCAACGAAGAAATAGGCCTAACTCCATGCAAATGTAAGCCTAATTACACGTGTTTTGCTTTAGCCCCTGTGACGTGTAAAGGAAAAGCCAGAAATATAAGTGCATGAAACTCTAACGCTAACTACACGTGGTGCTATTGCTTTAGCCCTAGCGTGCAGGGAGAAATCCAGAAATTAGGTATAACTGTATGCAAATGTAAGCCTAACTACAAGTGTTTTGCTTTAGCCGCTGGCGTGTAAAGGGAAAGCCAGAAATAGGCATAATTGCATGAAAATGTAAGTCTAAGTATTGCTTTAGCCTCTAGCGTGTAGGGTGAAATCCAGAAAGAGACCTAAGTTCCTGCAAATACCAGCCTAACTCTTACGCGGTTCTATTGCTTTAGCCCCTAGCGTGTAAGGGAAAATCCAGAAATAGGCCTAACTGTATGCAAATATAAGCCTAATGACATGTGGTTATATTGCTTTAGCTCGTAGGGTGTAGGGGGAACGATCTAAACATTAACTCTATCCCCCAATCTAATCCTTGATTGTGGAAAAAAGAAGATGGAGGGACTAAGGTGAAAAATTGTATCTGAAAATGCCAGACACGGTAAATAATTACCGGTATTATTGCTGTAATATTATGTTGCTTTATCGGGCAGGAACGAAGGAAAGGATGATATAGTGAAGCATTGGTTAAAAGTAGCTTTCTCGTCATCAAGAAAAAAGGCTTTATGAGTCAGTGAACCCGAAAAGAGGCTATTTTTTTTTGGTCTTGTTCGGCAGGACTGTGTATAGGTGAGTGTGTGACAAACACTACGCGGTATGTTCCCACAAGCAGCCAGGCAGAAATGAAAAGGCCCTGTTTTGCCGGTATCCGTTTCTCGATTGTCGTCTGTTTCTCTCGGCGCGTGCTTGGCCTGCGAAGACCGACATTGATTTTTCAACCTTTCACAAAAGCAGCAACGCCAACCGATACTTCCGGTCTAGAAGCGTTCCTGCCTTTTTTTTTATTTTCCCATCACTAGTTAGCGATACTCGTAACCATTTTCTTCCGTAAAGCTGGCTCTTCAGTCTTATCTGCTAGGTTTATGCTCTGGCTCTTCAGCCATAGCCACTGGGCGTATCCTCTGTGGCTGTTAAGTCGCATCTGCTGGATCTTCTCTGTGACTGCCGCATCTGCTGTTTTCCGCTTTGTGGCTTTTCTCCCACATCTGATGGGTGTATCATGTGGCATCAGCTGATCTTTTATTTACAGCTCTTGAGCTGCATGCTTCAAGCTCTGGGTTGGCTTCCGGTTTTCTACAACCTCCAAACCTCTAAGATTTTCCACAGATCGTGTGTTAAGGCTCTTCATCTGTCTGTTTTCAATCGCTATATGTTAGGGCTATATTTGTTTTGGTATGGGCGAAAGTCATCAATGTGCTGACGTGCCCTACTTCAACACTCCTTCTTTCCTAATGCTGGATTTAGTACAGAGCCGGAAGTAGCAAAGTGAGAGGAAGGGGGCAAGATGACGTAACGTGAAACAATTTTTTTTCTTCAAGATTTCGACGCTTTCGCCGCTAATTTGGCACAAGTCCAAGCAACAATGCGTTAACAACCGTCAGCATTGCCATTTTCTTTATCCTGATTTTCATTTTGTAGACTTAATGCACCCTCTCTAAGCTGGTGTTACGAATGCTTTATGCGTCAAGCATTGCGATCAGAGTTGCAGCAGTGACTGGTCCATAGTCTAACTTATTTTTCTTTACCAGTCACTGCAGGCAAGAAGGCAAGGGGAAAATGTTTTACAGTGGCAAGGGAGATGCGCCGATTGAGTGAGCGAAGCGAAAGAAAATCAGCGTTTTTTATGTGCAAAATTGTGATTAAAGAAACTTACCTTGATGAAGCGTAGACATACACATGACACCTTTATTACACCCGTCCGGAGTACGGGCTTCTTTTAGTTTCCTTTTATTTCGCGATTATTCTTAACTTTCGATTGAATTATAGTGTCCGCGGCCTATCTTGAGTTCGCTGCAGAAGGAACATCACAGACCATCGAGTGTACGTTTCTAGTAGCAGAGTGCCTTGCTGATATCCAAGATGGTTACAAAAACAATGGCGGCCGTCGATTAAAGCCGCCTCCTCCAGGAAGACGTAGCTGCTCATAAAATACGTGGAAAACTCAAGATACGCAACGCACACAATACACACGATTCTGGCTTTGAGTGACGCTAAGTAAATGGTGATTTTTTTTATTCGGATGACGGCAATAAATGGTTTGGTGCGAACAACGACCGCCAGAAAGTGTAAAATCCTGACAGATACACGAAAAAAAAAAAGCAATAGTGAAAACCTGAGTGGTTTCAAAGAGATTTGTATTGACAGTTGAAAATCGTCACGTGACAACTTTACAAATGCCACCCGCCATCGCTTCGTCATAAGCGTCGTTGTCCAGTATTGGTTTCGACCGACTGTGCCCGGCACAGTTTAAAGACAGTGTCCCGATTTTAAAATTACGTATTGGCGTTAAAGAGGGAGTATCGCTGTTTGAAGCAAGGTTCGCAATCTCACGGGATTGTTTTCCTTATTGAGTGATGGTAAATACTGGTGGAGAGCCGTTTGAAGTCTCACAAGTTTGGTGCATTTCTTGAATTTGTGTTAACAGTCTCCAACTATCAATAAAAGACGTGCTGCGTGTGGTTTTAACAACGGTTTAGGCCTACTAGCCAAACGTTTTTGCTCCGCTCACGCTTTATAGGCTACTGTTTAGTTGATTTCCAGAGCATCTCATTACGTAACTAATAGCTTCAAGACGGTTTGTTTGTCATGAATTTTAACATAAATTAACTAACAGAGCAAAAAACGACTTCGCCGTTTAGAAAAATGGCTTTAGAGCTTTTATCCGCATACTAACACTGGGAAGGTACAATAATTTGAACTCCAATTCCAGGGAACAAGTACTGTTTTTACTCAATGGTTATGTCAGAAAGTGAACGCAGTTTATGTTTGAAATGTTTAATGTGTGTGTGTGCGCGTGGTGTGTGTTTGCGTGCGCTTAATTTGTGTGTTATACAGGTTTTTTTTTTAATATATATTTGCCTGTGTTTGTTGTTTTATATTTTAAATCTGTTTCGTGTGAGTGGCTATGTGTATTTTGTGTGCATTTATAATTTGTGAAATAAGCTGACACCTAGTTAAGGCAGTTTTTTTTGCCTGTGTTTCTGTTGAATGGTTTCTGTTTTAGTTCTAGTTCGTTAAACCAGTGACAGCAGGAATAGCATTCTTAGTCGCTAAATTAGTTTGATTTCCTAGGGCCTTTCAGATCTATATGTCTTGTTTCTGTTGCTTCGTACTGATGCAAAACATGTTAGATTTAAGTATTTTTTTTTTTTACTTAATTATGAATGTGCCTGATGGAACGTTGCCGTCATGAGCCATTTTTAGGGCAGTTTTTCGCGTATTTGAGCGTCATAAAATCATGTTATGGCGATGGAAAATAGGCCTTACGGAAGCGTAATTCCTGCAATTTCCTATAAATCCAGCGATTTATATTTCTGATTTTGATCCTGCGTTTTGATGTCTGATTCATTTCATGTCATGTCATGTCATGTCATTTATTTCTAGCTAATTTCCCTGAATTATGATTACAACGGTGAACAGAAGTGAGGTCATATTTTCAGATCTTGAAAGTTGGTAAACCCCAAAAACCCGTGCTCAATTTTATCGAATTTAATATAACCAAGAATTTGTAGGGTTGTGGAGGAGAATTTGTGATTGAGTCCCCCGTCTGAAACGTCTTAGATTCATTCCTATTAGTTCCGTCTTAGTTTATAGAGGGCGCCATGAGTTTGAAATGGGGGTTTCTACTCAGTCTTCAGCCTCAAATTGAACTAAACTAAACGAAACTAGCTTGTATTTAATTATCATTTAGTTTAGCTTACTTGTAATTTAGTTTACTTTAGACTTGGGCTGAAAAATGAGCAAAAATTACCGGATGGTACCCGTGGCGCCCTCTGAAAACTCGGATGGAACCAATAGGAATGAATGTAACACATTTCAATAAGGACTTTTTAGAGTTACAAATTCTCCTCCCCAAACCTATAAATTATTGATATAACACAGAAGCCATATGCAAAATTTCATATGAATTGGATACCGGGTTCAGAAGTTATGGGGGACATGCGGTAGAGGGCAGGCTGAGACACTAGCATGGGAGAGTAGTAGCGTGCGTTGGCAGTGCTTTTTATCACCCGCAACTATAACAGGCAACAAAGTTGGAAGAACATTTTTTTTTTTGCTGGTCTGTTTCACTATTTCTTGTATTGCTACCATTTATTTTCATTTGCAGTTGGAAGCTTCAAGGAGAGATTCTGTCCATAAGAATGAGTACCCAAAGAAAACTTGTTAAGGATTCCCGCCAAGTCGTAAGGATTCGTGATATAAAACGCCAAGGTGAGTGCCGCCTATTAAATCTGAAAATTATTGTTTTTCATGCAATTTTCAAGTTCATAATTAAAGACTTCAACAATCTATATCTATAGCGAGTGGCACCCTGATACTTCTGGAGGTGTTCCCCAGGGTTCAGTTCTGGGTCTTCTCCTTTTCAGTATATCAACCTGTCAGAACTGCCAAAGATTGCCTATAGAGAAACTGCTAACTACGCAGACGGCTTAAAATAATTAACCTTCTTTTCGTCGCACTACTCTACACAACAACTTTTCGATATAATTTTAAAGCGGACCGCAGAAAGCAACCTAGAACTCAACCCTGACCAACGCGTTGCTATATGCGCTTTGGCAGCAACAACTTCCCGTTGCTAACTCTTTACCTTTTAGGTACCAATCCTATTGCAGTCAGTACAAACCTGGTTGATCTTGGTTGACAATACCCTAACATTTCATCTAAATGCAGAAATTTCATCTAAATACAGAAATCGTCTCAAGCCATTTTCGCACGTAAGCCTCACCTTACAGACCAAACCATTTACAAGGCTTTTTCAAGGATTCTTCAAGGCTAATCTACAGTCATTTTCAAGGTTCTTCGCCCAGTAGAGTATACCAAAATTACATTTGGGCAGTATTTTGTCAGCTATACTGTCATTGTTAGACAAAGCTTTTTTTAAATTTAATTTAAATAGTGGATTTGCTAACGCAAATTTAACAAACAAAAAAGTAGGCCTAATTTTACGTGGCCTCACACATGGATGACTCCAAGTAAAATTAGGCCTATTTTGAGTGTGTTTAATTTTCACCACATCTAGGGGCTGTTTTGATAGGAAATTGACAGTAGTGTTAATTTACTATTACCACAACCCATAGCGTATGGGGAAATGTAATCCAGGTGTCTACTCCTTCCACCCTCGCCTCAATACCAGAGATGGAAGCGGGTCACTTATTGCGACCCATACCCCTCCTAACACACTCGAGCCCCTCGACCCACTAGACCCACCCGAAAAAGACAATCTGAGAGGGGAAAAAATGATTTAGAAAGGCCTGCGTTAAAAAAAAAAAGGTTGGTGATCAATACAGGTGTATAAAGGGTCTCTCTCTCCCCGCCCCCCCCCCCCCCCTCACACTAACCGGTGACAAAGAACAGTCAGTGGCCGCGACCAGTAAGAAACAGTCACTTTCGCACCAGAACGTCATTAAGATTGTCCATCCTTCCACGGACCATGTATGTGTCATATGTTTTTTTTAACGTAGACCTTTATAGATTC
>JAHWFP010272445.1:0-11659 GCA_023313725.1 Lithobius niger
GTATCGCAACACCTATTTCGTCAGTCGGGGTGAATTTATTGGCAATGATGTTGCCTAGTGACTATCCCCACAGCAACAAAGTTACACAAGGTAGGCAAACTAAACACCGACAAAAACGAGTTACCACTCATGTGTCATTTTGCGGACTTATTTAACTTCTTTAACTCAGAGTTAAAAAAAAAAAGTATACGGCCAATAGTTACGAACCTATCTCTGCACGATATGAAATGATCAGGAACAGCAAAAAAAGCCCTGAAAAGGACAAAAAAAGGCTAAGAAAGGGTAAAAAATATATGCCAAAAAAAGTCCATAGGAAAACATGTGCCCTTTTACCAAAAGTTGCCCCTGCCCTATCGGGGGTCTGTGCACGTTACTGATCAGGAAGATTGCCTTTTTCGTATGGGGGGGAGGAGGAATTAACGCTTTATGGCGCGTCGACAGCTGGGTCACTAGCGCGCCAACCTCAGTCATAGTGCAGTGGTCCGGGTTGCCACTGCGCCACACATTATAGAGACGTTAAACAAACCCCAAATCTTGATCTTAACGTATATATATCTGTACCTCGTGCAAAAATTTAAAAAACCGAGTAAGAAGGACAGACTCATTACTCAACTGATGCGCTTAGTATCGTAGGGTTGGGGAGGCTCGGAGAATTTGTGACGGAGATCCCCTTACTGAAACGTCTTAGATTCATTCCTATTAGTTCCGTCTAAGTTTATAGAGGGCGCCACGAGTTTTATGTGGGAATTTCGACTCAGTTTTCAGCCTAAAATTAAACGAAACCAAACGAAACTGGCTTGTAAATAATTATTATTTAATTAGCTTAGTTGCAATTTCGTTTGCTTTAGATTTGGGCTGACAAATGGGCAAAAATTACAAGATAGAACGCGTGGCGCCCTCTGAAAACTCGGAGGGAACTAATAGGAATGAATGTAACGCGTTTCAATTGGGACTTAAGTTACCAATTCTCTCCCCAACCCTATAAATTCTTACTTAACATTGTTTGAGAATGGCAGGACTACTGCCTAATTTCCCCAGTTCTTTGCGGTTCCCCCCTGCGTATTCAAGAGCGTATATATGAATTAAAAAAAAAATGCTGCAATTACTGTGAATTTTATAGTGACAGATTCATCATGTTTAGAGTACGATGGCGATATGACACGTCGGTATCTTTTTTTTTTTTTTCAGGTGCTGCATGCAGGCAGCGGGCTTAATGACAACCAGTGGCACACGCTTCGTGTATCCAGAAGAGGTCGAAGCATAGAACTAAAAGTGGATGACGATCCAGCCGTAATAGGTAAACATCAATAACAGCGTCGTTGAATAATACACGAGTTGAACAGTTGTGAAACAGTTGGTTTAATTTGCCATTATCATTATACTTATAATATAGGCTTTTTGTTTTAATGTTATGATGATTTCGTTAGCTCATAGCGCTGCATGCACTTTCACTTTACCAAAAAAAAAAAAAAACTCACGCTTAGGATGAAACATAGTGCTTTTCAATAATAAATAATATGGTGGCGAAATTTACTTTAAAATATTTAAATCAGGAACTCTCTCTTGCGTTCCCTATCGTGGTCATTGTTGATGTAGTAATGTTGTTCTGGCATTCGTTTTGTATTTGGTAGGGATGGGTCGGTAACGAAACCGAAACCGAATTTTCGGTTTTTACTGAAAACCGAAATCGAAACCGATTCGGATTTTGTGTCGGTTTTTCGTACGGTGTCGAATAATCAAAAATTGATCTGTTTTTCTATTTTTTAAAAATAAATATCATTTTGTACGTATAAATGGTGGTCATTTAAAAAGAAAATAGTAGAGTAAAACGGTGCCACAGCTAGGCTCATTGTCTATGACGCTGCTGAAAGTGAAAGCAGCTAGGCTCATGGTCTATGACGCTGCTGAAAATGAAAGCAGGAGTGAGTTAAAAGCTATAGTAATACTAATGTTACAAGAAAACAAACTAGAAATAGCTGGTCTGGGTGGATGTTGGCAAAAACCGATACCGAAACAGAAACCGCGGTTTTGTGTGCGTGAAAACCGAAACCGGAATCGAGGTTTAAAAAATGAAACCGACCCATCCCTAGTATTTGGGCATGGATAGAAAATTTTTTTTATTTTAGTTTTTATTATGACTATCACTTGAATGTTCACGGTACAATGTCATATCCCACTAGCTGGTTCTGGTACTCAAAAATTGAAGCAGGCGGCCGACTTCTTCCATTTCCCGCTAGGGGCAAAGAACTATTTCTCCAATATTCCAACTTTCATTACATTTCTGGCCCTTAAAGGCGCCTGTTCACATCACCGTTTCGATAGCGTTGCCCGTATTCTAAACTCAGCATCCCCGTTCGAGATTCTCCGTCCTCCAATAGGCTGATGTGGGCCACGTGATCTCGTTTTAGTTATGAAAATCGCGGCGCTGCTGCGAATAGTGTTGTTCCGTATTTAATTTACTGCTATTTTTCGTTATATTGCTCGAAGATTCTGCGGTGCCGCATCTAGGAGTTGAAAAGGCGCTTTTAAGGGGTTGCTCGCAAACTACAGCATCGTCAAAATTGGAAAATTGTTTTGACTATCTGGTTTGAGATCAACGCATGAGGGGAAAAATTCGTCATGGATCTGAACGGTAATAAGGAAAGAATTACTGCAAGAAATCATTCTTTGCCGTGTGAGAGAGGGTAGAAGTCGGTCCAGACCTTGACTTAATGCCTAGCCACGGTACTTTTAGTTTCAGTACTTATATACTGTAAAGCCGAAGGGTATAGAGCAGTGACACGACGTAGTATTATTGTATATAACTCTATGCTGGAGCCTTAATGGGTTAGCTGCAAGGGGCACTGCAGAGAGAAACAGAAGGGCGTCATACTGAAGCCGATGATGTGAAGAGTGATTTCTTAGACCTAAAACGCGCGATTTTTGTTGTTGGAGAAAACAACGTTATTTTAGGCCTAAGAAATCCGCTCTTCCGTTGTTTTTCCCTCCATTTTTATGTTGTGCACCTTGTAGTTATGCCCTCCAAAACCCATACTGTGCCAATATGGCGGCAAATGTCACTGCTCTATGCGAGAAACACGAACAAACCACGTCGTTTCGGGTGAGCACTCCTACGTTATCATGCGCGAAGACAATTTTTCAGATTACAAAGCTATGTTAAATCTTACACTATAAAGCAAAGTTTCACTGCAAAAAAAAATACAAGCGTACCACAATTTTTTGGCCAGCGAAAAGTTGACATTGGCACATTGTTTTCTCGACTTAACAATTTGCTTTGTACGGTCATCTCAGCGACAAGTCTTAAATGACGTCATGCACGAAGGACAGGGTTTTTTTTCACACGGTACGGATCGCTCAAGCCAAAGCGATAGACTGGGAGTGAAGGAGAGGGGGGATGGCAGTGGATGGGGAATGCCGATGTGTTTGGCAGTGCGTCTGCTAGCCCTACTCTTGGCATTCTAATGCTATAATAACTGCTATAATAACTAAACAGGTTGGGAGGGGTGAGTGTAGTGCGTCGGCTACCATTAAGCATATGATTACGTATTAACTGATCCTAAAGGGTAAGTTTTTTTGGGTGTTTAGGATGGAGACCGAATCAGTTTTTTTCAAAATATTGCAAAACAGAGGAGGGCAGGAGGGGGAGGGACAGCGTTTAATTCAACTACCCATCCGAATTCAACTACTTGCAGCAAAGGGGAAGCGCGGGACAGGTAGGAGGATAAGAAGGGAGGAAGGAGGGGAGAGGACTGAAAACACGGGTGAAACAAAACCCCGGGCGAAGCCGGGTAGGACGGCTAGCAAGTGTGCTAGTAGTAACGTGTTACTTTTATTCATGCCTTTCGGTGATTGAGTGTACGTATGTTTTATTTTACCTTGTTCTTTTAAATTATAAGAACAAGAAAGCTCATTAAAATAATGATAAAAAAATGACACTTTCAACGTTACTTGTTTAAAAATCTATATAACAATAAGTCGTTTTTCGATGCATCCAGTGATTTGAGTCACGAAATGCGCTGATTGAGTGAGCGAATTGAACGAAAATCAGCGTTTGTTAGCCAGTGTGTGCAAAAATTGGAATGAAGAAACTTGAATTCGGTGAAAACGTTAGTTAGCAAGTGTGCCCAAAAATTAAGTTGACGAAACTAAAATTCGGTGAAACATGAGCAGCCAAACCGTACCAGTGCTGCAAGCAAACGGCGCATCTAAGAACAGCCGTGCGTAGCACGGGCTTCCTCTAGTTACTTGTTGAAAAATCTATATCCACCCAAAACCAAAACTGGTAGAAAAACCCGCCAAGTTTCCAAAAACGATCGGCCTTTGAAGGTAGTGATATCATTCTACCAGGGAAAGGCCGCCAAGGTTAATCCTATTAGCCAAGTTAATCGAACCTACTAATAGTTCGAAAGTTAAATGAAAACTAGAAGATTGCTATTAGCGGTAGCAATCTTCAAGTTTTCATTTAACGTCCAAAGTATTATTCGGTGCGATTAACTAGGCTAATAGGATTAACCTTGGCGGCCTTTCCCTGGTAGAATGATATCACTACCTTCAAAGGCCGATCGTTTTTGGAAACTTGGCGGTTTTTTCTACCAGTTTTGGTTTTGGGTGGATATCACAACTTTCATAGGACTGTGAACGTACATAAGGTTACACCGTCGGTTTAAGATGCTTCAATCTCATTTTTGCACACACTGACTAACAATCACTGATTTCGTTCGCTTCGCTCACTCAATCAGCGCATCCCCTTCAGTTGTTTTGTTTAGCCCTTCACCTTCCCCTTAATTTTTCAAGATTACGTTCACATTTAGTCATGCAGAAACCCCCGAAGGTCGCTGTTACTAAAACAGCAGAAAGCGAAGCAATTTATTTTTGGGTTATTAACAAAAAAAATCCATTAGCTCGTGTATGCTCGTATTGTTGCGTAACCATCATCTAACGCGCATCCCTTTATTCTTACGCAATCCACGGCAACGTTAATGTTTCTTTATTTTGTCCTTCGTTACAGTTCAGTTTTTAGTTCGTTTAGGCTTTTACAATAAATCTAAGGACCAGTCTTGATTGTTCAAGCCATTGTTGCTTAAAATCGTTGGTTGCAACTTGGAAAAGAAACGAAATTTAAATTCGCCCGTGGCGAATTTCAAAACCCTCCCACACATTTGTCCTGACCCCTACAACCCCCAAACCAACAAAAGGACCATCCTCAGATCACCAAGCATCCGTGTGCAAAAGTTCAGGTACGTAGGCCTTCTCAATTTTGCGCTAGCCATGAGCAAAAAGTCTATGGGATTTAACATGGGAAAAATCTTATTAGCTAAGACAGTAACATAAAAACAACGTTATTGACGCATCTTTTTCCCTATGATTGGTGTACACTCATCCTTTAAATTTTAGTTTTTCTTAATCTCTGACCCTTCCCTTTACATTTTCCACAATTTGAAACATTTCTGTCGCATTGGGATTTATCCTCAACATGCCAAAATATGCTTTCAGTTAATTACAGTTGACAGACACATGTCTGCTAGTGAGCCGCCTTTTTATCATTAACAATCAATTATTACAATCGGATGTCTACAATGGGATGATACACTGTTACTTGGCGGCGACACACTAGCGTGTGTCTAGATAACAATAAGTCGTTTTTTTTTCTAACTAAGAATGAACCAAACGAAATCCAAACTAAAAAAAAGTGACTTTTTTTCACCTTTACAGTGAAACTAAGTTAGTAATGAAAATTCTACATACCATACTAAAATATTTTTAAAGAACTACGAAACGATATTCAAAAAATGCAATAAATTAAAATTTAAATAGAAGAACTGGTTGAAAAATTAACAGTTAGGGAGAAATTTAGCATTTACCGTTTGTTTGTTTTTTGCTACGTTGTAATTACGTACAGAATATTATTATGTTTATGACCTATGTGCTTCTTTTATAAGGTTTTGTTGTGGCATGGTATACTGAACTATTATCGTTTTGATGTTATTTTTGTCCTTAATTTATGCAATTACTGTCACAAATAAGCTCTCAAGACTTCGTGGCTTCCTTTGTAGTCATCAAATTATGAGTTTTGTAAGGGAATGGCAATTTTAAAAAACGTAGTAAGAGAAAAAATGTATTTTTCATGATAACGTAAATACGCTCGTTCGAAACGTCTCAGTTTGCTTTTTGTTTCTTCTGAGTCCCTTGAGTTTATATAATTCCTCTTCGAAGTTTTGGTGCTTTTCACCTTAGTATTTATACTGTAACATTTCTTCCTTGGTTATCCGTGTGAGTGTGTGGTAACGCAGCCTTTTCGAGCCGATACTTGTAGTAAAAACAAGTTTATTCCAGTGAGCTTGGTTTCTAGGTTATATTTTAGATTTGAAAGTATGTGGGATGGGTTCCTCAACTTGATGAATTTTTATTAGCGTTAATTAATGAAATATTTTTTATGTAATTTTTTGTTTTAATTTCTTCTTTTTTTTTGGGGGGGGGGTCATTTCCCTCTGACTGTTTGAGAATAGAAGGAAACTAACCTTTACATGATGAATGCAAAAAAAAAAAAAAAAACGCCAAAGCACGTAGAACAGGATGTAAAAAAAAAGCCTTAAAAGTCTTAAAAGCCTTATAAAAAAATTCTTAAAATCAGTGAAACAGGAAAAATCCATGTAACGCATTTCCACAAGGGATTATTCGTTTTGTAAGCAGTACGTTCGCCTGTATACGACGACTGCAACGCATGACGAATCGTTAAACGTAAAATAAAACACAACAAATCAATCCATGTATGGGTTTATAATTATGATTGTGTAAAATAAATTAATGCATTAATTTGAAGAGCATTGGGCTATTAAATTGAACTAATCTATATTGTAGAGAGGAATCCCTCACTACGAATAATTATCATACCGGATTGCATCTATCTTCTTAGCGTTTATTCAACAACGAGCTCATTTCAAGTTACAAAACTACCTTCTTCCTTTCCCAGAAGTCATGCCGGAAACAATTCTAATCGTACATAGACAAGGCCCACTGAGGTTTCACTACATAGACAAGGCCCACTGAGGTTTCACCACAATATTAAACTGAATCGCCATAAATTACGCTGACATGCATTAAGGCCAGGCTGTTCTGTTGTAAAAAAAAAAAAAAAAAAAAAAATACTTTTTTCTCACCAAAATGGTATAGTCATGAGGAAAGGCACCGTGATCAAAAAAGTGTTTAGTCGTAGAAGGCCCGGTGCACACATCCGTTTTTTTAACGTACGTTGACGTTGCGTTACCGCATTTGCGATGTGGTTTATGTGACATCTGTTGGGTACTGCACCCATACCTCCGTCGACGTTGCGTTACCGTACGTCCATCGTGCGTTCGTTTTTCAACGCACTTCCCCACAGCTGCACCGCAACGTCAACGCAAACGCACCTCCGGTTTCTCAGTAGGCCTACCTTGTGTGACTTGAGCGCTGCACATATCCGTTTTTTGTCGCAGTCTCTAAGAAATTGACATGGAATTGTTTATTAAGGGAGTAAAGAACTATTCTGAAATATGGAATGTTGCTGCAGAAATGGTTGTTGAAGACTCACTGGGAAGTAATTAAAGATCTTATCAGATTTTTTTTTTAGTTAATTTGAAATATAGGATGTATAATATCTTTCCCTGGTACATCTTAAATCAGTATATGGATGTAGCAAATATCATCTAATTGGTATCAAAATGTATTTTTTGTACATGAGGTAGGCAAAAAAACAAAAAACAATATCGTCTCTTTGGTTTCAAAATATATTTATTTTGTACAGGAGGTTAGCAAAATGGGTTGCGGCCGAATGCGTAATGGTGTTATTTCACGGTCATGTGTGCATTGATTGCTACGTCAACGCAGCGTCAACGCACGTTAAAAAAAAAAGAGATGTGTGCATCGGGCCTTAGTCGTTGCCCTCTGGGCACGTATCGTATACCCCTTTTTGGAAAAGGCTTGTGGCGCTGGTGGCTGCACGGTTTTCTAATATCATGTAATCCATCTGATTTAGCGTTATGCAGTAGTTTGGGAAAACTATACTGACTCATTAATAATGAGGAAGGGATGAAAATGCAATTTTAATCAAAGAACGTGAGATGGTTTAAAGCCTACCGGCATTCTTACTTACAAGGCAAGATTAAGCCTTACTGAGGTGGACCTCATCAGACCTTATATCAGGCACGACTGCAGATCTCAGCAGCCAAGCGTCTGAATTAATTAGGAACGCAGAAAGAGTTTTGTGGTTAAAGGGTTGTTGAACAGTAGACTGCGGCCGGCTGAAGAGAGAATAGTGGAAGTCCAACTATGCGCCCACATTGGGGAGTGCAAGTAGGCTCTGCTTTGAGGTGAAGCCTAACCACGTGAACGACAGGAGGCAAATGTTATGCTTCTGTTGAACTTCTTGCAGTAAAATTGGTAACAGTGAAATCCTGACGGAGGGTAGGTAGAAAGCTAGTGAGGGAAAGGGGTGGGGTAGCAAGAAATAATTATTATACAGTATGTTGACTTTATCCTAATTTTAAAAACAATTATTATAAAATAATTAGCACTTTTTACTCAAATTTTTTTTATTATTAAACTTTATTCCTTTCAAGTTATTAACATTTTTGCACTAGCTTTTCCCTCACTAGTAGCCTACGTGCCCTCAGTCTGCATTTTAGAGTATCTAGACACACGCTAGTGTGGCGCGCCAAGTTAGGCAACAAATACCACAACAAACATCACATCAATTCAATTGTCTAGGTTGTAAACCATTGTAGCGCGACAGCCATAGCGTCAGTGTCTTATATCTTGAAGCATAGTTGGCCACATTTCAGGTACTTGGGGAAAAATAATAATGCGATACAAAAGCTTAAACTGTTTTGAAATCGATAGCAATGACCCACCTGGTAAAAATTAACTCTTGTAGGAATGCCAGCTAAGCTGCTTTCAATGCAAAATCTGACCCTCAATAACGTTGAAAATGTGTTACTATGGTAAAATCCACCCACATTAGTCAGTGGAGAGAGTTAGCGATGCGACGAGCCTCTTCACACCTGTGTTGAAGTTGGATTACGACAGTAGACAAAATGTAGTACGCGTTTTTCCCCACCGTTAACCAAAACGTTTTAGGAATAAAAATCTCTCGGAAAGTATTCAGGGACGGTATTCAGTCATACATACTTTTCTTGAAATAGTAAAAAATGGTCGACTGGTAATTTCAGCAGATCGCAAACATTCGCAGCAACTTGTCTTCCACGCGGAAGTAGTTCCAACATGGCGGCGATGACAACAACAGTGCAAGCGATGGATTCTCCAGCATCATTTTACAAGTGTCATCCCCGTTAAAAGCCCCTTTCCATTTCCCAAAAGCAAACTGTAATGAATGTCTACAGCCAACTGCACCAGCGTGATCCAAAGAAATCTATCGATGAAGTTGTGAAAGACACAGGATTGTTGTGCGGCGTATCCGAAGCTGCCATCTATCGTTGCCGAACCGAATTCAAAGTAAGTGGTCGGTGTTTGACTACGGTACGCCAAGCTAACGCAAGCTGAGCAACTGTACGAAAACACGCATGCAAAAATACGATGAATTTACGCTTTCAGCGATTCGGAAAAAAGTTCATGATTTTTATCGCAATGACGACATTCTAACTGTTAAAAAAAGTGACGTCTGCCATAAACGAAGACAATTCTCTCTCTGCCAAATTTTTTACCGACAACAATGCGGCGGCAAATCATGTGAGCTGGTTTGCTTTTCGTAAACGTCAGCGCCGACAGTCTGCTCATTGAACGAGACGATATTGTTTTATGGCGGCGGAGGTATTTGCGTGCTATAAAAAACTTACGTTAAAAAAAAGAATATTACTCTATAGATGAAACATGGGTGAATGCTGGCCACACGAAATCAAGTGTTCGGACAGATACGACTGTGAAGAGCAAGTGTGATGCATTTCACAAAAGGTTGACAACTGGTTTAAAAGCACCAAGTGGGAAAGGAGGACGGCTCATTATTTTGCATGCTGGAAACGAGGATGGATTTGTACCTGCTGCCAATCTCGTTTTTTTTAAGCAAGGAAAGGAAAGGGCGATTACCATGATGAAATGGACGGAGACAGATTTGAGAAGTGGTTTGAAACTTAGCTGCTGCCTAATATACAACCAAACAGTGTCATTGTATTGGATAAATCTTCACACTATTCTGTGAAGGAGGAAAAATACCGACGAATAGTTCACGGAAAACTGACATGCAAGCTTGGCTGCAGAAAAAGATATTGCGTTCAATGACACAAGGTTGAACCGAGAATTGTACGCATTAATTAAAGGTGCGAAAA
The DNA here is from genome assembly GCA_023313725.1 of Lithobius niger. Taxonomy (NCBI): domain Eukaryota; kingdom Metazoa; phylum Arthropoda; class Chilopoda; order Lithobiomorpha; family Lithobiidae; genus Lithobius; species Lithobius niger. The sequence goes on from JAHWFP010272445.1 coordinate 10,314, forward strand.
CACAGTACGACCATTATCGTATCGTAACACCCTTGCTGCATTCCACAGACACATCGTTCTCAGATACCACTGCGAAATGAACCGTATAGAAAGGGTGTGGAGTCAAGTCAAAGGATATGTTGATGCCAACAATCAAACTTTTACGTTAAAAGAAGTTGAAGAGCTGGTACCTAAAGCTTTATCAAACGTCACCGTCACAGACTGGAAAAATTATACTTAAAACACGTAATTAATGAGGAAGATAAAATGTGGAAAGCCGATGGATTGTCGGATTTGATTGTTGAAAGGTTGGCATTTCAAGTAAATGGATCAAGTGACGAAAACTCCAGTAATTCTGAATGAAGCGAAGTAAAGATTGGAGTAGGCTGCGACATTCGTTACAGTTTGTCTCCCCCCCCCCCCTTCAAAATGGCCTTTTTAAAGGCCAAACCAAAACGGCCCTTGTCAGGGCCATCAAAGTTTGGAAAGGGAAATTATTCCAATTTAATAAAATTTGGTATAGAAGAAATGACATACACACTATTAATCGTTAAACAATACACGTGTTAATAATAAAGACATGCTACAGTGTCACACAACCGTAAAAAATATGAAATTGTTAGTATTACAAAAAAAAAACTTCGCGCGAGTGCATTGTTAATCTGTTTCTGCGTCGTTGTTTTAGCTCGCGGATGAATATAAAACAGATTTGCGGTAATTAGGCTTTGGTCGCGTCGCTAACACTCTCTCCACTGACTAATGTGGGTGGATTTTACCATAGTTACCTAGCTAGCTAGCCCGCTCATCCCCATGTTAAATCCCATAGGGTGATTATTCATCGATACCGAGATAACGGGAAGGCTTCCAGCTATGAATGGGTAAAGTACAATACGAACGCGCGTAAGTACGAAAATGTTGTTATAACCATTGTTAGTATTGTCGGCATCGTTTCTCATTGGACGGCCAAAGTTCGGACAATGACAACATGTATACTGACGTATGTGCCTAGTGTATCACGATAAATCTAAACAACGTTGCCAAAGAAATTGTATTCAGTCCAATTCACGAAAAATAAACCCACTGAAAAAACAAAGCAAAACAAACAAAGCCAAAAACTGGTAAAGAGGCCACCAAGTTGAGAGTGGTTCGGCCTATAGGCAAAAGGTAATAGCAAAGTGTTGTAAACTAATTTCTTGTTGGCGTGGCACTTTATTACAAATCTGCACGGTAGTGGAGTTGAGTAAATACATAATTTAAATAAAGGAGTGATATCGTATCAAAAGCCAAAACTGGTAAAAGGGGCCGCCAAGTTCCGAATGGTTCGGCCCTTCAAAGGAGTGATATCAACACACCAAAACATTCGCCAA